>JACEFZ010004848.1:415000-525000 GCA_014155875.1 Cepaea nemoralis | reverse complement strand
TGGTTGATCCTGCCAGTAGTCATATGCTTGTCTCACAACCTGCTGCTCTGTGGGTTAGACTGAGGTGAGGATAACAGTCAGAAGTTTAAATCGGGCGCACGAAGGCAGAAGTTCTTGGTCCGGACAAAACACTTAAGGCTCCCTGTCGAGGGCTGTGGCTGAACGCCTCTAAGCCACAAACCCTCGGATTTGAGAGCCGGGCAAATCCCCTCCTACCGAAAAATAGAGGCGTGATACTGAGCAAGCTACATGTTCAGGTCTGATACACGTTCGAAAGCTCTCAGCTGGGAGATATGAGAGATCCCCGGATGAGAGGGCCAGGCCGTTTCTCGTTCACTGCTGCACGAAGGTAAGGTGCTGAGCCGGCAGCACATGTAGCCTACCTTGTGAGCGAGTACAAAAAATAGTCAGAAAAGTGCCCCAGTCGAAGGAAATGGTTACGAAAACTGTCTGTATCTAACTCATAGAGAGTGTAGACAAAAGTGGAAGAACGTCTCAATGACGCGAAATGGAACGCACGGCGAGCAAACCTATTGCGTTGTCCGAAGTCAAAGATAAAAGCTTACCGAGTGGATGTCGCTCGCAGTCTGACCGCTCCTGGTGTGTGCTTGAGCGATCAGTGGCAAGCGAGACTCCCAACACATGGAAGTGAGGAACTAAAGCAGCCATGAGCAGGACGTGGCAACTCCTCGGGTGTGCCCAGTCTCAGAGCAACATGTGCCGGCTCTGCAATTATGGAAGCCTACTTGGATAGCGAGGGAATGCTCATGGTCTGCCCCTGCCTTCCCTTGAGGGCCGACCGCGATGTCGTTGATCGTTCTATCTTGACCAGCTGAGATTTTGGCGACATCACAACAGTCTAACGTGCCTTGAAACCAGAGAAAGGCTAACCTCATTAAAAAATGCCCGCCAGAAGTCGGAAGTGTCGTCCTACGGGTGGCAAACTAAAAATTGACACTACGCAATTACGTCCGAGTGAAATGTCTCGTCCGAATGTCTCTCGTGCTAGGAACAGCTCTGACTACCTAGTTTCCGAATACCGCTCTTGTTCGGAACAGCTCTGACTAGGTAGTTTTCCGAATGTCTGTCGTGCCTGGAACAGCTCTGACGGGCGCAACGACAAGCACATGTCCGAAAACTCGCTGAGTGGATACCGTCTGCAAACTTGTCTGGTTTGTGCAGGAATGGCCCGGGGCAAACGAAATGACCAATATATTGAAGTGAGGATTTAAAGCAGCCATGATCAGGACGTGACGATTTCCCTCGGTGAGCCCAGAATCAGGGCGCTATGTGTCGGCCCTGCAACTATGGAAGCAACCTTGGATGGCGGAAAATGCTATGGACTGTCCCTGCCTTCCTTTGAGGGATGACCGTTGTCTTCGACCGTTCAACCTTGGCCAGCTGGGCTGTAGATGGCACCACAAAAGTGAGAGTCTCCCAGGAATGCTACCTGGTCAAAAAAGCACGCTAAAGTCGATGTGTTGGCCTACGGGTTTCGGCCCAAGGGCGCATAACAGACACACCGCAATCACATCTGAAAAAACACTCCGGATGAACGAAAAGAAGAAGAAGAAACTCAGGTTTTCTTTCTAGGCAATATTACGTTCACTAGTTTGCCATTGCTTTCTGAACAAGAAACCAACGTTGACGTCTAAACTGAGGCGCGTAGGAAACGATCCCGCTACCTTGCCACCACGTCGCCATGCTAATATTAACACAAAAAAATGTTTGCATATCCTTTACAGGACATCGCTGTCAACAGCATCTTTCAGCTGATTGTTGATTTCTTGGCAAGATTACGCTCGGTAGTTTTCTGTTTGCCATTGCTTTCAAGCGGCCGGCTCACATACCCCGTAAGTTACTGACGCGATTCGAACCACTGCTGATTCTCACCGTCGTCACGTTACTTACTAGAGTATACGAGATTACGGAGAAAATTTACTAACCTCTAGGCCAGGAAGCCGGCCCATGCTAATATACAGCGACAAATTGTAGCCCTTTGGTAGCCTTTCTATTTATCAAAATATCAATTGCTGAGATCATGTGAAACCATCGACATAACATCATAAATAAATATACAGGCAGTGATCGGCTTCGACAGAAGTGGAGAAAAGAAACAAATTAGTTGCAGGACATTATAATCAACCCCAGCATCTATTGGCTGTTTGTGAAATAAGTAGGTATTCAAGGACACACTAGAAAATATAAGAGTAAAAGCTATTGTGACTACAAGTGGCCTCGGCCTGTCGCTTTCAAATGATGAAAGCGCCTTATAACAATGATTAGTTCCTGCAGTACGACACTGTCGTAATTTGGAGGAAACATTTGCGAATCCCAGTATAGTTACTGACATTTTTATTTTGTATATTGTCTGTGGCTTACTCAAATATCTGCTTCTTGTCCTATACTTCTATCAGCGCTGTGGTGTTTGTCCATCAAGAATGATGATGACCATTCATTTCATCCAGTGGGGTTGAAAGTATGGAGCCGTGAGTTCTAAGATGGCCGGTAAGGTCTATGTTGGTTCGAAATGTTCTTTGACAATGTGGACAAAGAATGCTTGACGTCCAAGGAGGAGGATCTTATGCAGTGCTTTTTCAGTCCATTTTTTCACAACTCTTGCAGTCCTGCTTGCTTCACAAGTGACTACACACTTGCGTAATGATGTGCGCCACAAATTTGGATCTTGGCAGCAGTGTTCCAAGTGTCGTTTTGAATTCTAAAAGCTTTTAGTGAGATCTTCATTGCGTAAAGCGCTTCCCCTGGCCGCCTTGGGAGCGTTTACCACAGCGCAGCTCACCGTAAAAAATTCGTTTAGGTAGTTTATGATCTGGCATGCGAGTTAAGTGACCAGCCCAGAGAATCTGATTCTTCATTAGTAGTGTGGATCCTGGGAATGGACGATGTTTCTAGGACTTCAGTGTCTGGGATCTTGTCTTGCCTTTTAACCTTCAATAGCTTCCTAAAGCAGACTGTGTGGAAGTAATTTAATTTTCTGGCGTGTCGCTAGTAAACAGTCCATGTTTCACAAGCATATAGCAGTTTATGAGTGCCTACGAATACCGGTATCAATCAATCATGTGCCATGCCGAAAAGCGTGGCGGTCATGACTCGCCATTTCACTCGATCACCAGAGTCGTGGATCAGCTCAGTGTTCCTGTCTCGTCCATGCTATGTGGCCAAGCCATCCAGGTATTTTCCTCTCGGTCTTCCTCTTGGACTGCCCCCTTCGATCTTGCCAGTTGTCACTAATTTCTCCAATCCATTTCTTCTCATAACATGTCCAAAAATTTTGACTGTCTACGTCTAATTTCTCTAATCAATTTACGATTTTCATTTGTGTCCTGTAGTACTTGGTCATTGGTTTTTCAGTCCGTCCATGGTATTCTTTGCATTTTCCTCAGAAACCACATTTCTGCAACCATCAGATGTTTTTCAGCTTGACTGCACATTGTCCAAGTTTCACATCCATACAAAAGAACAGGCTCTATGTATCCCCTCAACACTCTTTTTCTCGTTTCAATTGACATCTTTTTATTGGTCAGAATGTTTTTCATCTTGCTAAAGGCTACTTTCGCCATGGCGATTCTTGTTCTAATCTCTTCAATGCATCTCCCATCAGATGTTATGACTGTTCCGAGATAATTGTACCGATTCACTTGTTGAAGAATATTCCCATTTACTTGTATATTACATTGTGGTACTTCGTTCTTCCTAGTGACGACCATAACCTGTGTCTTCTTACAATTTAATTCCAACCCCAGCTACTCACTGTGTACAACAACTGCGTCTACTAATTGTTGTAGATCTTGTGCATTGTCTGCAATCAATACTGTATCATCTACATATCTAATATTATTGATGTTTCGTCCTCCAGTGCTGATTAGATATACCGGTATATTTATGTATAATTCTATTGACAGATGTATGTAATTTCTAGAGCGTCGTTACTGGACAATGCATAGTTATACGTAGCTAACATAGAGAATGTATTTGAGTGTTGAATGCTAGTGGTGTATGCTCGTAAGACGAGGTCTGTAATATATATAGAATAAAGCGTGATTCTTCTTCGACCATTCACACAAAGATGTGTTTGTAATTATGAGGTGTGAATGAAGGAACCAGCGTGCTTGTGTGAATTCAGATTGTTGACAACACGGATACACGTTTAATAGACTTAAAAATGACAGTTCGTGTTGCTGTTGTTGTTTTATTTATTGTTGCTGCTGTTTATGTTGTTTCTGTTGTTGCTGTTTTTGTTGTTATTGTTGATACTGTTTTTGTTGCTGTTGTAGTTGCTTTACTGTTGTTGTTGTTCTTATAGCTATTATTGTTGTCGATGCTGCTGTTGTTGTTATTGTTGTTACTGCTATTTTTACTGTTATTTCTGTTGTTGTTTCTCTTGCTGTTGTTGTTACTGTTGTTGTTTCCTCCTCTAACCCAAGGAGTAATTCTGGACTGTCTGTCAGCCCAGGAGAAAGCCACAGAGTATACTCTTCCAGCCTTATGTCTGTGCAGTGAAGTACAGCTTCTCTCCCAACAACAAAGGTTATTTACAGTGCGGTTCATCTTCTTTCACCAACCAAAGAGGGTGTTTACAGTGCTGGTTCGTCTTCTTTCACCAACCACAAAGGGTGTTTACAGTGCTAGTTCGTCTTCTTTCACCAACCACAGAGGGTGTTTACAGTGCTGGTTCGTCTTCTTTCACCAACCACAAAGGGTGTACAGTGCTGGGTCGTCTTCTTTCACCAACCACAGAGGCGTTTACAGTGATGTTTCGTCTTCTTTCACCAACCACAGAGGGTGTTTACAGTGCCGGTTCGTCTTCTTTCACCAGTTATTCCTTACCCCCAGTGATAGATAGACCATCCACCATATCACCCCCAGCCTTAGCCATTCCCATGCAGCCTCCGTCCATGTACACCCAATATTATTCATGTTTCTATGTCTTTTCTTTATGTGTTTCTACGTGTTTTCTTCGTGTGTTTCTATGTCTTTTCTTCATGTGTTTCCACTTTTCTTCGTGTGTCTCTACGTCTTTTCTTCATGTGTTTCTAGTTCTTTTCTTCATGCGTTTCAACTTCTTTCTTTCATATGTATTTACGTCTTTTCTTCATGTGTTTCTACGTCTATTTTCACGTGTTTCTACGTCTTTTCTTCATGTATTTCTACGTCTACTTTCATGTGTTTCTACGTCATTTCTTCGTGTGTTTCTATGTCTTTTCTTCGTGTGTTTGTACGTCTTTTCTTCAAGTATTTCTAGGTCCTTTCTACACATGTTTATAGGTCTTTTTTCCATGAGTCTCTAGGTCTATTTTTCAAATTTTTTATGTTGGTCTTTTTTCATGTGTTTCTAGTCTTTTCTTTGTATGTTTTTATGTTTTTTCTTCACGTGTTTCTATGTCTTTTCTTCGTGTGTTTCTACTTCTTTTCTTCACGTGTTTCTAGCTATATCCTTCATGTGTTTCTATGTCTTTTCTTCGTGTGTTTCTACTTCTTTTCTTCACGTGTTTCTAGCTATATCCTTCATGTGTTTCTAAGTCTTTTCTTCGTGTGTTTCTATGTCTTTTCTTCATGTGTCTCTAGATCTTTCTCTGTGTCTTTTGCCCTATGGATTCTATACGTTCCTAGACAATACGAGCATATTGGTCATCAGAGCAAAACTGTGATAAAAGTGATATAAGTGATAAAAGTGATAAAAGTGACAGACATGTCCGCATCACCTAGGAGGCTGGAGCTGTTGAAGTGGCGTTAGATTGGATTGAGAGCCTCCATGAGGATTCCCAATTATATGCCCACGGAATGGATCCTCTATCGCCTTGCCTGCTTCATCAGTTTATGCCTTGTTTCATCTTTCACTAATGATTGCAAAGACTAGACTGTGAGATTTGCATGTATATTCTCACATCGTGCATTCCTTCTTCTTCTTCCGCTTGTTCCTCTTCTTCTGTGTTCGTCCGGAATGTTGTTTTATACGCAATTGCGGTGTGCATGTTTACAATAGAGCTGGATATTTGCACCTTTTGACTAACACATCAGAACTCTTCAGGCGTTTGTTGACCGGGTACCTTCTCGGTAGCATGCCTTTCTAGAATCTTACTGGCGAGGTCGGAATAATAAACCAAGTTTTGCATCTAGTTCCGGTACATTTCATATTTCCCAAAGGACGTGATATTTAGACCGAGAATCAGCTTCTAGCAAGTATGCCCTTCAGGGATTGTACTTTTAGCAACTCAGAAAGAAATCTGGTTTTTATTTACACATTCATCATCATCATCATCATCATGTGCCATGCCGGTAACTCTGTTGTTAGTAGTATTGTGTGGAGCAATGCGATTGTCTATTCTACACTGTTGTTAGTAGTACTGTTTGGCGCAATGCGACTTTGTAGTTTACTCTGCTGTTGGTAGTCGTATTTGGAGCGACTTTCTATTCTATTCTGTTGTTAGTTGTTGCAGTCTTTTGGTACCACCATTCACCTGCTGTAATTGGCACACGCCCAGTGTGCCCTGAGACATGTTTTCACTCTACTCGCTTGAAAAAATGACGTTTCTATCTTATTTTCCATTTCTCACACAGAAATCAGATCTCCTGAAAGAGACTAATGGGACATCCCAGATAGAAGGACCCTGAGAGCAGATGCAGTTCAGACCTAGATGTCTCCAAGTGCTTACATGGAGCTCTTACAGAGCATCTGCGTCATCCTGGTGACCTTCAGAACCCCCTTTGCGATCCTGCTGTCTGCAACAGCTGAGAATGTACGAAGCCAAACAGGAAGTGCCATACCTGTGTCAAGTAATGGTTTCCTCAATTTACGCGGTTTTGTTAATATTCTTGTGAAGTCCACCATCTCAGGTAAAACAGAAGCCACTTCTTCTTTGCCAATGTCGTTAACAGCACAACTAGAATATGGTCTTGAGAAGGATGCCCCTGCTAAAGGGCACAATATTGACTCAACAAATGAAACGCTGAGAAATACAACTCGCATATCACGCTACCACCAAAGAGATACGGACTTAAATACCGTAAAAGGCAACAGTTACAGGTCCACAGTTCATAGACCACACAAATCCTTACAGCTTGACAAGCTGGCCCAAGATAAACACATATTGAATACATCATCATTAATCAGAAGGCTTGCTAGGATGTTAAATATGTCTTCTAACCTTCCTGGTAGTCGGGCGATAAGTTCGCCACATCCATCGTTTGATTCTTCAGAAGGTTTTCATCTACAAAATCATGAATCAAATCCACAACCAGGAATCATAAAGCAAAGGATACATTTTAAAAAGCCTAAAAAGTCACACAACGTCTGGATGATTTCTAACATCACTCAAAACTCACGTCACAAGTGGAAATATCACAAAGCATCAATAACTAACATGTTGCTCCGAGACAAAAGAGGTTTAATTGATCGTAATAAGGAACCCAAAAGCAAACTATTTCAAGTAAATAACGATAAGACACGCATTGATTTCATCCAAGTGTTTGCCGATAGCGCAGGATTTGATCTTACTCCATTTTCCTCAACTCCCCGACCAACGCTCGAGTTTAATCTAAAGATACCCAATGGCAATTACTCTCTTAAAAAATTGTCCACGGATAACTCAGGATTTACAGCAATCTATTCTGAAATGCCAACTAGCCGAAGCAAAATTCATAGATCTTCATCTCAAGCCATCAAACGACCAGGAATAGCTCAAGCGGCAGAGGAAAGCCAAACCGCATCCTCGGATAACCGTTCTGGTAATTCCTCCGGGTTACTAACCTCGCCTGTCTCAGTTTCCCGTCAGTGGTGTCAAGAACTATTTACACCATACGTGGTTCGCTTAATCAAGCTGGACTGTATTGGCGAGGAGTTCAAGGACGCGTCTTTGGACGTACGATACTTCATTCCAGACGTGGATACAGTGTAAGTAGTCCCATTATGTTAAATACGCTTGTTCGTCACGTCTTACTCCGCCACCACTAATTGCTCACGTGCATTTTAACTCTTTCTATCCCGCTCATTGTATTAATCTCTATCTGTGTTATTCAATGTCATGTCTCCCGTCATAGACTGGCAATACTTTAACGGACTCAGTCTCACACTGTTGTGACCACTTCTGTAAGTAAAAGGAGAACCCTATTCCATGTCCCACTGCGGTTTGATTATATGGTGCTAGTCTAATATTTTTTAGACCATTCGTCACTTTATGGGTTATGTTGTCAATTTCCTTGAACCCATAAGACTTCCGGTTTCAAGATGGCGACGGACGGTCGTGTTGTTTTGTGTTCGTTAACTTTTTCGCGTAAGGGATGGATTTATTCATCTCTTGCGTGTAATTGGTGTGCCAGGATGTAAAACCAGGAGTTTCTACTCAAGATCTGCGCGGGTGCTACGGAGTTCGTGCATCGAGCGAAGCCATCCTTGAGTGAATTTTCAGCAGCGTGTGTGGTTATCAGCAGTCTGTGTTTACGTTTTTTCAACATGGCGGAAGAACGTCTTCTTTCCGAGCGATCAACAGTCAACATAACGAAGCGGCGTGGTAGCCGCGCAGGGACAAAGAAGCAAGGTAAGCGCGGGGGTTTGAGACGTTTTAGACTCAAGTGTCACCGTCTAGGACTCAGGAACATCCGTATTCTATATTGGAACTGTGCCAGTGTAAAACAACGGGGCTCTATTTTAGAAACCCTAGTTTACAGGAACGACATTGTAGCACTCCAGGAGACGAGACTGGGCGATCAGCTACTCCGAATTGCCGGCTTCAAATGTTTCTACAACAGACGACATCTGGGAACGGCGATTCTCGTTCGCGACAGCATGGTGGTGTCAGAGCTAGACATGTCCAGTTGGGACAGTGACGATATACAAATACAGGCGTTGAGAGTTCATTCCAGTATACCATTCGTGTTGGTTAATGTTTATGCCCGCAATGCGAGTGTGGACGCCCAGAAGTGGCAGTGCTTAAGTGGCATATTAGGCCACGAGAGAAATGTTATTTTCTGTGGTGACTTCAGCGCTAAAGGCAGATCATGGGGAAACACTTCCTCCAATACACAAGGGGAGGAGCTCGAGACTGCACTGGAAACCATCGACCTGGTTTGTATCAACAGTGGCTGTGTCACCAGGACAGCAAGCCGTCCAGGCGATGAGGACAGTGCTATTGATCTGGCGCTAGTTTCACCTTCACTCACTACAGTGTGTAGATGGGGTGTCCTAGGACACCATGGCAGCGACCACCACCCTTGCAGCATATTGGTGGAGAAAGGCAGAACCAGGCAGCACAAGCTAAAGGTAAAGACGTTCCAGTATGACAGTACAGGGCAAGATGTGGTGAGCAAAATAAGACGTGACAAGCGCAGAACGTTTCAGGGCAGGAGAAAAAGCTGGGAGCAGCCACCGTGGTGGAGTTTCGAGGTGGAGAAGGCTTGGGTGGATAAGCGTAGTGCTGTAAGGAGATGGCAAAATGCCAAGAAGAACAGAGCTGGTCATCCTAGTCCCTGCTTGCACTTAGAAAGAGAGATGCACACAAAAGTAAGCTATTTCAAAAAACTGGTCAAGGTGGTTAAAAGCGAAAAATGGGCAGAGGTGTGTCAAAGAGTAAGCACAGACAAGTCACTGAAATTGTTCTGGCGACTACATAAAAGCATGAGTGGGGTAGTCAAGAATAAGAGCATTTCTGACTTCCAAGGTGCTGACCTCATCTGGCAGAGGACTGATGAGGACAAGGGCAAAGCCCTCTTTGAACGCTACCTTGAGCAGAGCAACCAGACAGACATGGGAGGCCGGAATCTGGCCAAGGAGGTCACCTCAGACAGATGCAAGGCCCAGAACACTTCGGATGAAGACACAGTGACAGTGAAAGAAATCAAGGCTGTGCTTCGACGATCAAAAAACAGTGCCCAGGTCCTGATGGCATAAGATACGACGACATAAATAGGTGTACCGACAATGAGCTAGAGAAACTAGCAGACATGTACAACAACAGTATAGGGAGTGCTAGCATCAAGGAGGAATGGTTACATAGCTATCTGATTCCCTTGCCGAAGCCTGACAAAGACCACAAAAAAATTCAGGGATATCGAATTATAACCATGCAGAATACAGTAGGCAAGCTGCTGGAGAAGGTAATTGCCAGGAAAATATCAAGCCAACTAGAGAGGCAAGGTGTTTTCCCACCTACCCTGGGTGGGTACCGTCCAAAAAGAGAAACCTGGACCAATGCAGCAGTCTTTGCCCATGATGTCTATGAAGGTTTCCACTCAGGCACTGAAACTGTTGCTGCAGCGATTGATCTTGAGGACGCATACAACAGAGTACCACTGGATTTTTTAATGTTTCAGCTTCTTGAACTAAACGTAAGTCCATTCCTCCTTAGTTGGATCGCTGCAGCCCTCTTCCAACGGAAAGTAGTTTTTAGATGTGGCAGTTGGACTTCGGAACCAACAACAATATATCCTGGCCTACCACAGGGATCACCATTATCTCCGGTACTGTTCAACGCCTACACAGTGAGAATCACCAGTGAGCAGATCACTGGACCTGGCAGGACATTGTCATATGCCGATGATGTTTTAGTGTATCGTCAGGGTAAGGATAGAGAGGAGGTTGCTGTGGAACTACAAACCGAACTCAATCGCATAAGTACTTGGTGTGATGAAGCTGGGGCAATGGTCAACCCAACAAAGGCAACAGTGACTTGGTTCTCGTTGAATAATCATATTGTCAACAATCCAACACCAACTGTAATGCTGTGTTCAGAGACGGTGGAAAGAACGCAGGCAATGAATTACCTGGGGATACGGTTTGATCGAAGCCTTGCTTATAATGTGCACATAGACCAGGTGATAACAAAGGCCAAGCGGGGCTTGGCAGCGATGCGGGTAATGGCGGCAGCAAACTGTGAGCAGCGCCATCTATGTCTTCTGTACGAGGGGCTGGTCATGTCTGTTTTGGAGTATGCAATGGCAATCCTGACTCTCAGCCATAAGCAGATAGAAAGGATGGAAAGGATACAGAATGAAGCTATGCGCATTATTCTTGGATGTACAAGAGATACAGCATGCAGGGCGATGCGCTACCTTCTTGATTTTCCAACCATTGAAGAGAGAATGCAAGTTTGCAGGGCACGCGCCTACCTCAGAATTAACGCAAACACACAGCATCCACTGCATAGTGAAATTAGGAAGGTGAAGGGCAGCAGGTTAAAAAGAGGACGGTCGTGGATGGGTCAAGCCGAAGACATTCTTCAACAGGTGTGTTCACTTGAGGACTTAGAACCTGGCGAGGAGTGGGTGCAAGTGCCAACAGACTTCTGCACATCCTTTTCAGTTTGCATCCAACTAGATAGAAAATGCAGACAAGAAAATCCGGCTGCTGTGGAGGCTGAAGTACAAGCGTTGATTTTCGAGAATTCGCTAGACAGTGACGCGGTCATCTACACAGATGGGTCGGTCGTCCGACATGTGAGAAGCTCATGGGCCTTTACAGCTCGGGCCGGAGGGAGAATTGTGAAGGAGGACTCTGGTGCTTTCACTGAAACCACAAGTAGCCTGACCATGGAAGTCATGGCAGTAAGTAAAGCAATAACATGGCTCGAGACACAGACATTCACTAGGGCTTGTTTCCTTAGCGACTCAATGAACATGATCAAGAGGATAGAGGAGGGGTCGATCCGAAGAGAATGGTTGCTGCCTCTGGAGCGGTCTCGGCTGGCAAAGATTAGTTTCATCTTCGTGCCAGGTCATGCGGGAGTACAAGGAAATGAGCGGGCTGACAAGCTCGCAGGTGAGGCTACTGTGGAGGGCGGACGCGCCATGGACCAGGCTGACATTCTGAATGCTCTACGAGAAGTGAGACTTTTGCAAGAACCAAGTGATGACTGTGAATCTACAACAATGGCCAGACTGCGAGAGCAGCAAATTAAAAGAGGGGTGGCCAAACAAGAACACTACGCAGGAAGCCAAAGAAGATTGATAAACCAACACAGAACTGGCGTCGTTAGCCGCTACACGCTGCGGGATTTGCTGAGGAGGGGATCCGAGCACTTATGGACTGAATGGTCCGATGTGCAACGAGGATGATCTGACTTTAACTAGTCCATCACTTACGTAAGTTAAGTTAACTCATCCATCACTGACATGTGTTACATTAACTCCTCCATCACTGACATGTGTTAAGTTAACTCCCTCATCACTGACATGTGTTACGTTAACTCCTCCATCACTGACATATGTTAAGTTAACTCTTCCATGACTGACATGTGTTACGTTAATTCCCTAATCACTTACACGTGTTACTTTAACTCCTACATCAAGTAAAACTGCAACTCTAACTCATTCACTGAGAACATTAATTACTTTAACCCCTACATCAAGAAAAGGTGTCACCGTATCACCAACATCAAGGACATTTGTTATTTTAACTCCTCCACCAAGGCTAACTAAAATGTTAACTCATGTTAACTATAGTGCATTGTGGCGTGAGCCCTGCATTATGCTTACATCTGTTAGAGAGAGAGTGAGAGAGAGAGAGAGAGAGAGAGAGAGAGAGAGAGAGAGAAAGAGAGAGAGAGAGAGAGTCAGGATGGAGCAGATACTGTTTCTTCCACCAGGTACATAAGTATTATCGCCATACGGGCTGTGTTGCAGGGTTATCCATCCCTTCTCCAAGATGAGAAACCAGCGGGCTGTACAAAACTAGTACTTTTTCTGATCTTTCTCAATTTTTCTCACTGAAGTGTTGGTGTTTGGGGTGGGGTGGGGGGGGGGGGGGGGGGGGGGGGGAGATGTAAAGATCAGTTTCGCACTGTTTCTAATGCTCTTTATCAGATAGTATTCATTTCACTTTATTCTTGATATCACCACCCCATCTTTTACGTGGTCTTCGGCTGGCTCCTCCCATTATATTTCTTCAGTGTGGCTTTTTCTGGCAGATGGTACCAGGACAGTCTTGTGAGGTGTCCAAACCATTTAATCTGTTGTTCTTTTATGGAGTGCATGTACTGGTTTCAAATCTAGTCTTTCGATTTCATCATTTCTAGTTCTATCTCTCGCGGTTACTCCCGCAACCCTTCTAAGGCAACCCCTCTCTGTTGTTATGATTTTGCTCTCATTAGTTGCAGTAAGCGTCCACGTTTGACATTGGCAGCGTAATGTCGGCTAAAAATATTTCCTACGAGATTTGCTTTAGTACTTACCTTTCCATGTGACAGAAATGGCGCTAGTTGTCCCAGCACGTGATTTTCCCTTGCAGAAGGTGTGGTTGATTTCTCTATCCACCCCCATCTAAAATGAAAATGTACCCTAGAAGTTTAAATTCACCGGTTAATGTTATTTCCAAGTTCTGTATTTTTGTTGACAAGAGAACCGATACTGGCACTTTAAATCTGCGGAGGAACATTTTAGGGTGTAATCAGGTCATGATTCAGAACAGCACGTAATGGGTGGCTGAGATGACACTTATGTTGGCAAGACTTCTCCCAAAGATTTACATCGTCATTGTTAAGCGCTTTACCGTCTGGCGTAGGCGATAATATTTTTCTTGCGATCTACAACAGAATGTATTAGTTTCCATGTTGACTCCTTTCCGTGCTGTCACAAAAATTGTGAAGAACTTTCTCTTCTTGTCTTACTCCTAATCTCTCATGTCATAAATCTTTCCAATTATCAAAGCTTGTTTCGGGTTTTCCCTTCTGGTAATGTGGCCGAACATGACTGCTGTCGCTTTCTGATATTTGTGGTAAGTTGTATTTGTGTCTTGGCCACTTTCAAAATGTTTAGATTACCCATTTTGGCTGTCCAAGGAATTTTCAGCATTCTTGTGTAAAACCCCATCTCTGACACTTCAAGAGATGTGTGTTTTATTAATTTTTTATTTTCAACATTCTTGAGTAGAATCCTATCTCTGAAACTTCACGAGATTTGTTTGTTTTTAATTTTCAGCATTCTTGTGTAAAACCCTATCTCTGACACTTCAAGAGATGTGTGTTTTATTAATTTTTTATTTTCAGCATTCTTGTGTAAAACCCCACCTCTGACACTTCAAGAGATGTGTGTTTTATTAATTTTTAATTCTTGAGTAGAATCCTCTCTGAAACTTCACGAAATTATTCTTGTGTAAACCCCCACCTCTGAGACTTCACGAGATTTAAACAGTTTACTATTTACTATTGTCCACGATTCACGGCAATATTTTAGAACTAGTTATATTTTGCAAGAATTCTTTTTCTGACCTCCAATTACAAGGTGTTGTTTATTTGATGAAATAGAATTTTGTCTGTCGTTTTCTGCTCTTTTTCTCTGGGATAATCTTCCATCATCATCAAGTGCCGTGCCGACTGGCGTAGGCGTTCATGACTCTCCACAGATCTCGGTCTTTGGTTTTTTTGGATCAACTCTGCCGTTGATATCCCTCCATGCCACCGTCGCAATCCACCCAGCATAATTTCTCTTGGTCTGCCTCTGCCTCTCTTCCCCTCGATCTTTCCAGTTGTCACGATGTTCTCCAGCTCCTCTCTTCTCATCACATGACCAACAAAAACTGTTTGTCTCTTTCTTATTGTTGTATATAATGTTCTAGTTTCGCCAGCCTCTTTAAGGCATTACTTTGGCAGTCCAAGGAATTCGCAACATTCGTCTAAGGAACTACGTCTCTGTTGCTTCCAATCTCTTCCTAATTTGTTCATTTATATTCCAAGATTCACAGCCATACAGCAAATCAGATTCTATATAGCTCTTTAGCACTCTCTTTCTTACATTAAATGATAGCGACTTATTGCATAAGATATTCTTCACTTTTTGAAATGCAGCCTTTGCTTGCCCTATTCTGCTCTTAATCTCTGTTGTGCATCTTCCATCTGATATTATAAATGTCCCTAGATTTTTAAAACTATCCACTTGGTGAATAATTTTCCCTTCAATCTCTATTTCACATTTGTGTGTCACCTATTTCTTCCATCTGATGTTATTTGATACAATACAGTCTCGTTTATCGTATTCTGTTAATTTTCTCCGTGATACATCTTCCATCTGATGTTTATCCATGTGCCTAAAGACTTTCTTGCCCCAAATTAACACATTTGACTTTAATTGTACGTTTAAACATGATCCGCTTTTTGGTTTGGTTTGTTTTTGTTTTTAAATATTACCATGGTTTCTGCCTTGCTGCTATTCAAGCTGAAACTCATAATTTGACTTTCTACAACCACTGCACCTTTCTATTTCCAGTAGCTCCTTCTGACTGTCAAGACAGTGTCATCAGCATAATGTATGTTATTTATTCATAATTTGGATATAACAGCCTTAATGCCATGGTTTCCATGGATGCTAATGTTTGCGCACTGAATAATGAAAACAAATCAGGGGGCATCCTTGTCCTTTGCCCTACTTTATACACTGAAATGTTCCTATCAGGTTGTTGATTCTTATGACGGCTGTTTGCCGCCAAGATGCGTTCTTTTTATTCGCCAAAAAGGTAACATCATCATCATCATCATGCGCCATGCCGGTAGGCGTTGGGGGGGGGGGGGGGGGGTGGCTTGTGTCATGTTTCGCATTTTACACGATCACCACAGTCGTGAATCAGCTCTGTGTTCTTATCTCAACTATAGTTAAATTATGATACATGATTATCTTGTCATCTGTAAAGAAGGTTAGTTTGCCATTGCTTTCCTTCTTAGCAGTGACCACATTCGCCGATGACAGTAGCCATTGTCTTCAAAATGAGATCATCTGCCTACCGTCGTGAAATAGGTGGCCATAACCTACAACTACCGGGTGTTTTTAAAGTATCATTACAGTTTGTATGTAAAACATAGTTGAAAACATTCTTTTCCTCGTTGATAACATCATTCTGTTTGGAGTGCAAAGAATTACTCCAGCAGATAACAGCCTTTTGCTGTATACGGCTTCACGATGGAAAGTGGAGCACATGTTTTAATGACAATCATGTACTTCAATTTTCAAATGTGTTCTACATACAAAGTGTAGTGAGTCTTTACACACACCCGGTATATGTCGGCTGCTCTTCAACTTCATCCACCAACTGCACCCATTGCGCCATGTTACCCTGATAAAACGAAAAGACGCAGGGAGTGGAGTAAGGGTAGCGACGGTGGCTAAACGGGTACCCAAAATACTGGAAATTTATAAGCAATCACTTAGTGGTGAATATAAATAAGGGCTAACAATAAATCAGGGAATTACGTCACCAACAAGTTGTGTACGCCACAATGCAAATACGTTGACAAGACAAGCGAAAACTGTATATCTTACTGCGCATGTTTTTCGTACTGTCAAGATTATCAATTTATATTTCCGTAAGACTGACAGTAACGATTGAGCTGAAAACGACATAATTTAGTCTAATAGCTGTAGAGATACTGTTAGAACGATAATTAGATGTCGTTATCAGTCAGCTTAATATCGGTCTTTTACGACAGTTGGAGATATTGTACCGGAGTTCGACTCGATTCCTGCTGCGTGACGACACTTCTGCTCTGTCTCGAAAAGATGTTGACCTGTAAATTACCCACGGGCAGATAAAGTCGTGACCTTGAATGGAATCTGTCTAGAGGAGGCACACTTGACACAAATCCATGTCGAAGTGGGACACACACATCTTTGAGGTGCACAAATCCATGCCGAAGTGAGACACACCTATTTCTGAGGTGCACAACTCGGTGTGACACACTACCCTCGAAAGATGAACGAAGAAGAGGAAGAAACCTCACAATACGGTTACTACACATCCCGATTTTCTGGGACAGTCCCGATTTTTAATAACATATTTCACTGTCCAGAAAAATGCTTTCAGGACGTCGCTTCTCCAGGTTGTGCCTGTCAAATGCAAGAGTTGGTTAAAGTGATCTGTTTCTCGATTGTCAATTGTTAGCAACATTTCATTTGTGAGGTTTAAGAGGAGAATTTATCAAGCAAAAGCTACATTTAAGAACATGAAAATATCTTATTCAATAAAAAAAAAAGTCGCTTAAAAGTCGACAGGGTCGACTTCATTGCACCGGGTTTTATCCCATATGGCTCGGTCTCTTCCCGCAGCACGGAAAGCGTCGCAGAAAGCACGAACTCCGTAGCTTTTAGCGACGACCCACAGGAGTCTCCGAAACATTTAGCTCGTAAACCGAAGGGTGCGGCCAGGAATCGAACACACAACCTTCGGAGGACGAGTCAAACGGCTTGACCACTTCGCCACAGAGACTCCCATCTTATACAATAATGATTAACTAACCTGTTATATAGAACCTATCGTTCTGTATAGAAGTGAATAATGGAAAGCGAGTTAACACATTAGGAAGGGTCTGGAGGCAATGGTGAATGATTCCTCAGAAAAGATGTTGAGAATATCTTGGACTGTTTGAGTAACTAACGATGATTGCCCGAGACAGGCTCCGTAGAAAGTGACATGCGACTATCGCAACGAGACAAACAGCGCTGTTTGGTCATAATATGAGAAGAGAGGCATTGAAAAACAACGTAACAACCGGAAATATCAATGGGAGAAGAGGCATAGGTAGAGGTAGACTGAGAGAAATGATGCTGGACTGACTGAGGCCGTGCTATGGAGGAATAGTATCAACAGAGGTGATCAGGAACATGAAAGATAGAGATCTGTGGCGAGTGATGAACCCCTACGCCTGTTGGCAGGCCACAAGATGATGATGATGATGATGATGATGATGATGATGATGATGATGATGATGATGATACGATGAGTGATAATATTAATGTATGTAGCATCTTTGATTCTAAGACAGACGTCCTGGTTTCTCATTTTCAAGATCTGGCAACCCTGTCTGTGAACATAGTTTTGACAGGCGAGACATAGTCACTATGTGCATCCCTGTATCACCCACTTAGGTTCATTCTTTATGCGCTCTAGTTTCACTGGCTGACTCCATGGCACTGTAAGCAGACCCAATACACACTCAGTTACTGTGAGGATTAGATGTTGATAGAGTTTATACAACATTCTTTGCTGCATACCCATTGCTGCCATGATCTTCAGCGCATCAAGTCCCTTCTTAGATCTCACAACAGCTGCTTCCGTATGATCCCTGAATGACAGGCTTCTGTCGAGGGTCATTCCCAGTTACCTCAGTTGACTCTCTCTGTTAACATTTTTGCCGTTTATTGTAAGACTTGGGACGTTAGCCTTAACAATCCTATTGTCCAGAGAGCACCTTAACACAAATGCCGTATCTGGGTTAATGACACTACCCATCTTTGCACACCAATCGAAATTTACTGTCTCCTGCAACTCTCGTGCTATTTGCATCCTGTCTCCTCCTGCCTATATTCCAGGACACCATCTGCAGATGTCACCATCCTTCCAATCCCCGGTGTTTCAATGATTACAATCTTGCTTTGTGTAAACATTTCACGACACAGGCGAGTTAGCAAATCCTTGTGGTAATCCCGGAGTAATAATCACGCCTCCGAGGTCCATGAACCTAGGCGGAGAGCAGCCCTACGAGAGTGCAGGGTAGCTGGTATCCAATTCACCGCCCAGGGACTAACACCCATCTCCATAAGAAATCTCTGTTATATGCATCCACAAGATCCACCGCTGCTGCCGTTGTTTCCTGTCTATTCTAGAACCAATCATAAACATCAAATACAAATGATTTTTGCGTTTGGTCATGTTTCTTTTCTTGGTCAGTAACTCCATAGGCTTTCCGGGAGTAGCTTTTCCCTTTCGAAGAATCCCTGCAGCAACAGCAGTAATCTTCTCCAATGCCTTGACAAAAGTATTCTGCAATGTGATAGCAATTAAGTCTTGAATTGTCCTTGTCTGAGTTTGTTAGCAGAATTAAATAGCTGTGCACCAATTCTTGGAACACTGATGCTGTCCTAATGCTCAGATTAAAACAAGTAGTCATCGCCTCCAAATAACTGTGCGATTTTGAGTGGTTACAAGAAAACCAGAAACTTAAAGAATGATCACGAAATACAGACAGACAGACAGACAGACAGACAGACAGGACAGGCAGGCAGGCAGGCAGGCAGGCAGGCAGGCAGACAGAACAATTTTATTTTCAAAGGGTTAAGAATTGGGCACGCAGGCCCGTCTGACATTCTGCCCTTCTTCTTTCTTTCCTCTCATCCATTCTTTCATTCAACATCACTTATGAAGCAAATCTGTGACAACAAAGAACAATAAGCATTAAAACGCATGAGAAATTAATCAATAATACATGACTCACTGAGGCAATGTGTTAACATGGGCATTATAAATACCTAAGGAAGGTGTAACGTGCCATACATATGGGAATGTTTATTGGCTAGCTGTCGTTTGAGATAATTTACCATTATTATTGTCTTTTTTGTTGTTTTTTGTTTGTTTATGAGGGAATGTATTCTGTACTGAGGTAGTGTTCAAGCAGTCAAGCAGGTTGTGACTGTATGAATAATGATTGGTGGTGTCTTTGATTTCTTGTGGAAGATTGTTCCAGAACTGAGGGGCAGAGTATGCTAAGTTTGTTTTATAAAAGTTTTTGTTTAATCAAAATCAAATCAAATCAACTTTATTATAAAAGGGTCACACATTGGGCACGCAAGCCCGTCTTACATTCGGCCCTTACAATCACTCATCTTTTGCGTTCATCAGTGGTGCATTATACATGTACATAGGAATAAAAAACATTGTCAAATGAATGTTGTAAATATAAACAATGCAAATTACCATGTTATGAGGCACATCTCCCCCCTCCCAAACACACACACCAACCTACACACACACACAAACCCAGGGACACATAATACCCAACCAACCGACCCATCCCCCTCCTACAATCCCCCACCCACATAACTTCCCTCACCCGTTCCCCCAACCCACACACTCACCACCCACACAAACATCCCCCACCAACCCACACATCCCGCACCCACTCACATACACATCCTAACCCACACACCCATCCCCCACTCACACATCCTCTACCAACCCACCCACACCCCCAACCACCCATCCCTCAACCACACCTCCATTGACCACACATTTCCCACCCAGACACACAACCCCCACCAATCCACACATCACGACCCAATCACATATCCCCAACCCATACACATACATCCCAACCAACAGACATCTCCCTACTCAAAAACACACATCTCCCTACCCACCTATATATCCCCAATCCACTCACAGACACACCCCACCACCCACACATACACCCACACCCACATGCACTAACTCACATCCCCCACCACAAACATCTCCCCCACCCATACCACACACCTCCCCCACCCATCTAGTATTCCCCACCCACACACCACCCATAGGTATCCCCCACCCACACATCCCTCACCCACCCACCAAAACATTCCCCACCTACACACCACACACATATCCGTCACCTACATACCACACAATATCCCCACCCACACACCACACACATATCCCCCATTCACAAACACATTTCCCCCACCCATGTACACATTCCCCACACCCATCCCCAACACCACCTACACACACCTCCACACACCCAACCACACATCACACTACCAACCAATACCCACGCAACCTCACCCACCCAAACACATACCCCGACCCAACATCCCCACTCACATCCCCACCCAACTCACATGTCCCTTATCCACATACACACACATCCCCACATACCCGCACATTTTCCCACTGACTTCACATCCCTCACACACACATCCTCACTCACACATCTCAACACCCAGCCACACATCCCCACACACACATACCCCACTCACACACATCTTTCCAGCCACACACACACACCCACCCATACACACATCCCCCGCCCATATACCCATTCCCCAACCTACACACACATCTCCACACACCCCCACACATACTCCACCACACACACATCCCCCACACACACCCACACACACCCCACACATACATCCCTCCACACACACCCATACTCACACATCCTTACATCTAGACACATACATGATGCCTCACATAATCACTGTAACTAATATGAACAAAATCCCACACTTTACAACACATACACTGACGATTATCGTGAGCATCTCACAAAAATGTTTTTAAAAAAAAACAATGGAGAAAAAATGATACATATACATTGTGTAACGTAAAAAACAGTGATTCCCCCACACATAGAGACAGACACACACACACACACACACACACACACACACGCGCGCGCGCGCGCACATTCACTCTCACACTCACTCACTATTTCTCATTCACACTCACTCAATCTACTGTAAAGTACATGTGTTCATATTTTACATGATAAAATCAAGTGGCAGTCAAAATGATAATATGAAAGATGAGAATACACAAAAATATGGAAAAGCATATTATATGACATGCGTGCGCTCAACTCTCTCTCTCTCTCTCTCTCGTCTCTCTCTCTCTCTCTCTCTCTCTCTCTCTCTCTCTCTCTCTCTCTTCTCTCTCTCTCTCTCTCCCTCTCTCTCTTTCTCTCTCTCCTCTCTCTCTCTCTCTCTCTCTCTCTCTCTATATATATATATATATATATATATATATATATATATATATATATATATATATCCTTTCTTTTATGTATACACACACCCACACACATGCGCGCACACATACACACACATTAACACATCTCCGCCAACCAACACATCCCGCACCTACCCACACACACATCCCTCCACCCATCCTCACATCCAGCACCAACCACAATAATAACAGAGAGAGAAAGAGAGAGAGAGAGAGAGAGAGAGAGAGAGAGAGAGAGAGAGACAGACAGACAGACAGACAGACAGACAGACAGAGACACAGAGAGAGACATAGAGACAGAGAGAGACAGAGAGAGACAGAGAGAGAGATGATCATTATGGGATATTATAGACAAGATAGAACGTTGAAGAAAAGTCAAGCTCAAGATAGGTACACAGAGATACATAGAGGAACCTGTAAACAGAATGACAGAAAGAGGTAGAGACAGAACGAACGAACTTTATTTTCACAGGGTTACACATTTGGAACGCAGGCCCGTCTTACATTCGGCCCTTTCAGTCACTCATCTTTCGTTCATCAACTGTGCAGGAGACAGTGAGAACACACACACACACACACATACACACACATACACACACACACACACACACACACACACACACACACACGCACGCACGCACACACGCAGGAGAGAGATAGAGAAAGAAACACTATGTCTCGTCGGTATCTTGAAACAACACGAAAAGAAAATGTCATCCATAATGATTATCGCCCAATCTTCGGCCGCTTAAGCGTAATCTGTTGACAGACAGCCTGGGCCGACAGGCGTGACCTCGCGGAGACAGATACACTTGTTGGATAAAGGAATATGTAGCAGCAACCGTGGATATCATCTGTCTCGTTACCAGGGGATTTGTGACGAATCTAGAACTTCCGGCGACAGATGTCCAGCTTAGAGAGGGACACAGAAGTAGCTGCCGTGTGATTAGTAAACACCCCATACGACTCGGATAACAACTATGGTTGTGATACTTTCTTTTTCTCGCCTCACACCATAACATAAAGTTCATCATCATCAAGTGCCCTGCCAGCTGGCGTAGGCGTTCATGTCTCTCCACAGATCTTGGTCTTTGGTGTTATGGATCAACTCTGTTGATGATATTACTCCATGCCACCGTCTCAATCCATGCAGTATAATTCCTCTTGGTCTGCCTCTGCCTCTCTTCCCCTAAATGTCTCCAGCTGTCACGATTTTCTCCAATGCCTCTCTTCTCATCACATGACCAAAGAAGGCTGTTTGCCTCTTTATTATTATTGTATATAATGTTCTACTTTCATTAGCCTCTCTCATGCATCGTTGTTAGTTACTCTGGCAGTCCAAAGAAATCGCAGTCGGAAAATGCTGTCAAGAGCAGAGGTACAAGACCACCATGTGGATGTGGAAGACAAGGGGAAACCACCACATTATCTTCCCAAAACTTCATGGCAAAACATGCAACATTGCTTCGTTGGATTTCAACGTTGGCGTCTCGTTCAGAAACTAAATGGCAAACTGCTGAAGGTAAACTTGTCTAAAATATCAATCTGGGGTTGTTCGTAACGCACTGCAAACGAAGTGGAGCATGTCAAAAACTCAAACAAGAACAAAATAAAGAGATAATCTTTGTAAAGCTACCAGCTACAGTCATAGTTATGGCAGTGTGTGTACTATTGGCATTGTATGAATCACCCCAAAAAAAACGAGAAGTAGATTGTGAGCTTTACTAAAACACAACTACAAGAGACAAATTGGACGTTGCGGCCAAAGCCTTCGTCAGCACAGGACAAACAAACACAAACCGACACAAACCTACATGAAACACACTACATGACAATATTAAACTAATTAAAGGTACTTATCTGAATCTGTATCCTTGCTATGGAAAGACTGACACGCGTAGGGCTGTCAGTGGATTAATAGACCGGATGTATGGTACACGGGTCAAAGGTCAAGCGGGAGAGGGAGTGGGGGTGGAGAAGCGCCCATGTGGGCGGAAAAGTGAAAATTAGGACCGGCAAAGATGTCGCGGACGCAGTTCACAATTAGCAATTCTCGTTAAGCGCTCGAAACACAGCTACGGAAGATTACATTGTGTTGGTCCTCACAGAGGAGCATGAGTCTCGGTTGTTCAGAAAACGATGGCAAAACACCGAACGCAAACCTGCCAAGAAAGTTGACTGCGACGTCCTATAAATGACCTGCACACTAGATGGTGTGTGGGTAGGGGATGTGCGGAAGGAGGTGGGTCGGTTGGTGGGGTATGTATGTGTCCCTGGGTGTGTGTGTGTGGGTAGATGGAGGTGTGTGTGTGTGTGTGGGGGTGGGGTGATGTGTGGGTAGGTGGGAGATGGGCCTCATAACATGTAATTTGTCTTATTTATGTTTATAACATTCATTTCACAAGGTTTTTTTTTTCTTCCTATGTGATTGTATAATGCTCTTGATGAACGAAAGATGAGTGATTGGATGGGCCGAATGTAAGACGTGCCCAATTTGTGACCCTTTTAAAATAAAGTTGATTTGATTTGATTTGATTTAGATGGCGGACTAGTAAACTAGGGGGTGGGAGGGGGTGGAGTTAGGAAGTTAAATGAAACTGTGTTGGAGACTGACGCCGTGGGGGGGGGGGGGGGGGGAGAGTGTGCCCAACTGGAAGATGAGACGGTGTTCCAATGTCTTATGATCCCGTTCATGGGATGCGCATGATTTGATGGCCGTGACCTGTATGTCGGCCACGCCACGGTGGTCAGGACTATTCACCGAGACATACTGGAGAAACAGACTTTCACCCAGACATGCTGGAGACAGTAATTCACCCAGACATGCTGGAGACAGACTTTCACCCAGATATGCTAGAGACAGACTTTCAACCCAGACATGGAGACACAGACTTTCACCCAGACATACTGAACACACAGACTTTCACCCAGATATACTTGACACACAGACTTTCACCCAGACATGCTGGAGACAGACTTTTACCCAGACATATTGCAGACAGACTTTCACCCAGACATGCTGCAGACAGACGTTCTCTCAGACGTGCTGGAGACAGACATTCGCCCAGACATGCTGCAGACAGTCATTCACCCAGACATGCTGGAGACAGACTTTCACCCAGACATGCTGGAGAGAGACATTCACCCCGTTATCCTGGAGACAGACATTCAACCAGACATGCTGCAGACAGACTTTCACCCAGACGAGCTAGAGACAGACATTCATCCAGACATGCTAGATACAGACTTTCATCCAGTCATGTTGGAGGCAGACTTTCACCCAGACATGCTGGGTGAAAGTCTGTCTGCAGCATGTCTGGGTGAATGTCTGTCTCCAGCACGTCTGGGTGAAAGTCTGTCTGAAGTCCTTCTCCAGCATGCCTAGGTTAAAGACTGTGTCTCCAGCATGTCTGATTGAAAAGGTGTGTCTCCAGCATGTCTAGGTGAAAGTCTGTGTCTCCAGTATATCAGGGCGACGGTCTGTGTCTCCAGCATGTCTGGGTGAAGGTCTGTGTCTCTGGCATGTCTGGGTGAAAGTCTGTGTCTTCAGCATGTCTGGATAAAAGTCTGTGTCTCCCGCATGTCTGGGTGAAAGTCTGTGTCTCCAGCATGTCTGGGTTAAAGTCTGTGTTTCCAGCATGTCTGCGTGAAAGTCTGTGTTTCCAGCATGTCTGGGTGAAAGTCTGTGTCTACAGCATGTCTGGGTTAAAGTCTGTGTTTCCAGCATATCTGGGTGAATGTTTGTGTCTCCAGCATGTCTGGGTGAAAGTCTGTGTCTCCAGCATGTCTGGGTGAAAGTCTGTGTCTTCAGCATACCTGGTGTGAAAATCTGTGTCTCCAGCATGCCTAGGTTAAAGTCTGTGTCTCCAACATCTCTGGGTGAAAAGGTGTGTCTCCAGCATGTCTAGGTGAAAGTCTGTGTCTCCAGTATATCTGGGTGAAAAGGTGTGTTTCCAGCATGTCTGGGTGAAAGTCTGTGTCTCCAGCATGATGGGGTGAAAATCTGTCTCCAGCATGTCTGGGTGAAAGTCTGTCTCCAGCATGTCTGGGTGAAAGTCTGTCTCTAGCATATATGGGTGAAAGTCTGTGTGTCCAGTATGTCTGGGTGAAAGTTTGTCTGAAGCATTTCTGGGTGAATGTCTGTCTCCAGCACTTCTGGGTGCAAGTCTGTCTGCAGCATGTCTGGGTGAAAGTCTGTCTCCAGCATGTCAAGGTGAAAGTCTGTCTGCAGCATGTCTGTGTGAATTTCTGTCTCTAGCATGTCTGGGTGAAAGTCTGTGTGTCCAGTATGTCTGGATGAAAGTCTGTCTCTAGCATGTCTGGGTGAAAATCTGTGTCTCCAGCATGTCTGGGTGAAAGTCTGTGTTTCCAGCATGTGTGGGTGAAAATCTGTGTCTCCAGCATGTCTGGGTGAAAGTCTGTGTCTCCAGCATGATGGGGTGAAAGTCTGTCTCCAGCATGTCTGGGTGAAAGTCTGTTTCCAGGATGTCTGGGTGAAAGTCTGTCTCCAGCATGTCTGGGTGAAAGACTGTCTCCAGCATGTCTGTGGGAATGTCTCTCTCGAGCATGTCTGGGTGAATGTCTGCCTCCAGCAAGTCTGTGGGAATGTCTCTCTCCAGCATGTCTGGGTGAATGTCTGTCTCCAGCATGTCTGGGTGAAAGTCTGTCTGCAGCATGTCTGGGTGAATGTCTGTCTCCAGCATGTCTGGGTGAAAGCCTGTCTGCAGCATGTCTGGGTGAATTTCTGTCTCTGGCATGTCTGGGTGAAAGTCTGTGTGTCCAGTATGTCTGGATGAAAGTCTGTGTGTCCAGTATGTCTGGGTGAAAATCTGTGTCTCCAGCATGTCTGGGTGAAAGTCTGCGTTTCCAGAATGTCTGGGTGAAAATCTGTGTCTCCAGTATGTCTGGGTGAAAGTCTGTGTCTCCAGCATGTCTGGGTGAAAGTCTGTCTCTAGCATGTATGGGTGAAAGTCTGTCTGTCCAGTATGTCTGGGTGAAAGTTTGTCTGAAACATGTCTGGGTGAATGTCTGTCTCCAGCACTTCTGGGTGAAAGTCTGTGTCTCCAGCATGTCTGGGTCAAAGTCTGTCTCCAGGATGTCTGGGTGAAAGTCTGTCTCCAGCATGTCTGGGTGAAAGACTGTCTCCAGCATGTCTGGGTGAAAGTCTATCTCCAGCATGTCTGTGGGAATGTCTCTCTCGAGCATGTCTGGGTGAATGTCTGCCTCCAGCATGTCTGGGTGAAAGTCTGTCTCCAGCATGTCTGTGGGAATGTCTCTCTCGAGCATGTCTGGGTGAATGTCTGCCTCCAGCAAGTCTGTGGGAATGTCTCTCTCCAGCATTTCTGGGTGAATGTCTGTCTCCAGCATGTCTGGGTGAAAGTCTGTCTCCATCACGTGTGGGTGAAAGTCTGTCTCCAGCATGTCTGGGTGAAAGTCTGTCTGCAGCTAGTCTGGTTGAATGTCTCTCTCCAGCATGTCTGGGTGAAAGTCTGTCTCCAGCATGTCTGGGTGAATGTCTGTCTCCAGCATGTCTGTGGGAATGTCTCTCTCGAGCATGTCTGGGTGAATGTCTCTCTCGAGCATGTCTGGGTGAATGTCTGCCTCCAGCAAGTCTGTGGGAATGTCTCTCTCCAGCATGTCTGGGTGAAAATCTGTCTGCAGCATGTCTGGGTGAATGTCTGTCTCCAGCATGTCTGGGTGAAAGTCTGACTCCAGCATGTCTGGGTGAAATTCTGACTCCAGCATGTCTGGGTGAAATTCTGTCTCCAGTATGTCTGGGTGAAAGTCTGCCTCCAGCATGTGTGGATGAATGTCTGTCTCTAGCATGTCTGGGTGAATGTCTGTCTCCAGCACGTCTGGGTGAAAGTCTGTCTCCAGCACATCTGGGTGAAAGTCTGTCTGCAGCATGTCTGGGTGAAAGTCTGTCTGCAGCATGTCTGTGTGAAGGTCTCTCTGCAGCATGTTTGGGTGAAAGTCTGTCTCCAGCATGTCTGGGTGAAAGTCTGTCTCCAGCATGTCTGGGTGAATGTCTGTCTCCAGCATGTCTGGGTGAATGTCTGTCTCCAGCATGTCTGGGTGAATGTCTGTCTCCAGCACGTCTGAGTGAAAGTTTGTCTGCAACATGTCTGGGTGAACGTCTGTTTGCAGCATGTCTGGGTGAATGTCTGTCTTTCAGCATGTCTGGGTGAATGTCTGTCTCCAGCATGTCTGGGTGAAAGTCTGTCTCCAGCACGTCTGGGTGAAATTCTGTCTCCAGCATGTCTGGGTGAATGTCTGTCTCCAGCATGTCTGGGTGAAAGTCTGTCTCCAGCACGTCTGGGTGAAAGTCTGTCTCCAGCATGTCTGTGTGAAAGACTGTCTGCAGCATTTTTGGGTGAAAGTCTGTCTCCAGCATTTCTGGGTGAAAGTCTGTCTTCAGCATGTCTGGTTGAAAGTCTGTTTCCAGCATGTCTGGGTAAAAGTCGTCTCCAGCATGTCTGGGTGAATGTCTGTGTGTCCAGTATGTCTGGGTGAAAGTCTGTCTCCAGCATGTCTGGGTGAAAGTCTGTCTCCAGCATGTCCGGGTGAAAGTCTGTCTGCAGCATGTCAGGGTGAAAGTCTCTCTCCAGCATGTCTGGGTGAATGTCTGTCTCCAGCATGTCTGTGGGAATGTCTCTCTCGAGCATGTCTGGGTGAATGTCTGCCTCCAGCAAGTCTGTGGGAATGTCTCTCTCTCTAGCATGTCTGGGTGAATGTCTGTCTCTAGCATGTCTGGGTGAATGTCTGTCTCCAGCATGTCTGGGTGAAAGTCTGTCTGCAGCATGTCTGGGTGAATGTCTGTCTCCATTATGTCATGTTGAAAGTTTGTGTTTCCAGAATGTCTGTATGAAAGTCTGTCTGCAGCATGTCTGGGTGAACGTGTGTCTCCAACACGTCTGGGTGAAGGTCTGTCTCCAGCATGTCTGGGTGAAAGTCTTTCTGCATGATGTCTAGGTGAATGTCTGTCTCCAGCACGTCTGGGTGAAAGTCTGTCTGAAGTCCTTATCCAGCATGCCTAGGTTAAAGACTGTGTCTCCAGCATGTCTAGGTGAAAGTCTGTGTCTCCAGTATATCTGGGTGAAAATATGTCTCTCCAGCATGTCTGGGTGAAAATCTGTCTGCAGCATGTCTGGGTGAAAATCTGTCTGCAGCATTTCTAGGTGAAAGTCTGTCTCCAGCATGTCTGGGTGAACGTCTGTCTGCAGCATGTCTAGGTGAATGTCTGTCTCCAGCATATCTGGGTGAAATTCTGTGTGTCCAGTATGTCTGGATGAAAGTCTGTGTCTACAGCATGTCTGGGTTAAAGTCTGTGTTTCCAGCATATCTGGGTGAATGTTTGTGTCTCCAGCATGTCTGGGTGAAAGTCTGTGTCTCCAGCATGTCTGGGTGAAAGTCTGTGTCTTCAGCATACCTGGTGTGAAAATCTGTGTCTCCAGCATGCCTAGGTTAAAGTCTGTGTCTCCAACATCTCTGGGTGAAAAGGTGTGTCTCCAGCATGTCTAGGTGAAAGTCTGTGTCTCCAGTATATCTGGGTGAAAAGGTGTGTTTCCAGCATGTCTGGGTGAAAGTCTGTGTCTCCAGCATGATGGGGTGAAAATCTGTCTCCAGCATGTCTGGGTGAAAGTCTGTCTCCAGCATGTCTGGGTGAAAGTCTGTCTCTAGCATATATGGGTGAAAGTCTGTGTGTCCAGTATGTCTGGGTGAAAGTTTGTCTGAAGCATTTCTGGGTGAATGTCTGTCTCCAGCACTTCTGGGTGCAAGTCTGTCTGCAGCATGTCTGGGTGAAAGTCTGTCTCCAGCATGTCAAGGTGAAAGTCTGTCTGCAGCATGTCTGTGTGAATTTCTGTCTCTAGCATGTCTGGGTGAAAGTCTGTGTGTCCAGTATGTCTGGATGAAAGTCTGTCTCTAGCATGTCTGGGTGAAAATCTGTGTCTCCAGCATGTCTGGGTGAAAGTCTGTGTTTCCAGCATGTGTGGGTGAAAATCTGTGTCTCCAGCATGTCTGGGTGAAAGTCTGTGTCTCCAGCATGATGGGGTGAAAGTCTGTCTCCAGCATGTCTGGGTGAAAGTCTGTTTCCAGGATGTCTGGGTGAAAGTCTGTCTCCAGCATGTCTGGGTGAAAGACTGTCTCCAGCATGTCTGTGGGAATGTCTCTCTCGAGCATGTCTGGGTGAATGTCTGCCTCCAGCAAGTCTGTGGGAATGTCTCTCTCCAGCATGTCTGGGTGAATGTCTGTCTCCAGCACTGTCTGGGTGAAAGTCTGTCTGCAGCATGTCTGGGTGAATGTCTGTCTCCAGCATGTCTGGGTGAAAGCCTGTCTGCAGCATGTCTGGGTGAATTTCTGTCTCTGGCATGTCTGGGTGAAAGTCTGTGTGTCCAGTATGTCTGGATGAAAGTCTGTGTGTCCAGTATGTCTGGGTGAAAATCTGTGTCTCCAGCATGTCTGGGTGAAAGTCTGCGTTTCCAGAATGTCTGGGTGAAAATCTGTGTCTCCAGTATGTCTGGGTGAAAGTCTGTGTCTCCAGCATGTCTGGGTGAAAGTCTGTCTCTAGCATGTATGGGTGAAAGTCTGTCTGTCCAGTATGTCTGGGTGAAAGTTTGTCTGAAACATGTCTGGGTGAATGTCTGTCTCCAGCACTTCTGGGTGAAAGTCTGTGTCTCCAGCATGTCTGGGTCAAAGTCTGTCTCCAGGATGTCTGGGTGAAAGTCTGTCTCCAGCATGTCTGGGTGAAAGACTGTCTCCAGCATGTCTGGGTGAAAGTCTATCTCCAGCATGTCTGTGGGAATGTCTCTCTCGAGCATGTCTGGGTGAATGTCTGCCTCCAGCATGTCTGGGTGAAAGTCTGTCTCCAGCATGTCTGTGGGAATGTCTCTCTCGAGCATGTCTGGGTGAATGTCTGCCTCCAGCAAGTCTGTGGGAATGTCTCTCTCCAGCATTTCTGGGTGAATGTCTGTCTCCAGCATGTCTGGGTGAAAGTCTGTCTCCATCACGTGTGGGTGAAAGTCTGTCTCCAGCATGTCTGGGTGAAAGTCTGTCTGCAGTAGTCTGGTTGAATGTCTCTCTCCAGCATGTCTGGGTGAAAGTCTGTCTCCAGCATGTCTGGGTGAATGTCTGTCTCCAGCATGTCTGTGGGAATGTCTCTCTCGAGCATGTCTGGGTGAATGTCTCTCTCGAGCATGTCTGGGTGAATGTCTGCCTCCAGCAAGTCTGTGGGAATGTCTCTCTCCAGCATGTCTGGGTGAAAATCTGTCTGCAGCATGTCTGGGTGAATGTCTGTCTCCAGCATGTCTGGGTGAAAGTCTGACTCCAGCATGTCTGGGTGAAATTCTGACTCCAGCATGTCTGGGTGAAATTCTGTCTCCAGCATGTCTGGGTGAAAGTCTGCCTCCAGCATGTGTGGATGAATGTCTGTCTCTAGCATGTCTGGGTGAATGTCTGTCTCCAGCACGTCTGGGTGAAAGTCTGTCTCCAGCACGTCTGGGTGAAAGTCTGTCTGCAGCATGTCTGGGTGAAAGTCTGTCTGCAGCATGTCTGTGTGAAAGTCTCTCTGCAGCATGTTTGGGTGAAAGTCTGTCTCCAGCATGTCTGGGTGAAAGTCTGTCTCCAGCATGTCTGGGTGAATGTCTGTCTCCAGCATGTCTGGGTGAATGTCTGTCTCCAGCATGTCTGGGTGAATGTCTGTCTCCAGCACGTCTGGGTGAAAGTCTGTCTGCAACATGTCTGGGTGAAAGTCTGTCTGCAGCATGTCTGGTTGAATGTCTGTCTTCCAGCATGTCTGGGTAGAATGTCTGTCTCCAGCATGTCTGGGTGAAAGGTCTGTGTCTCCAGCACTGTCTGGGTGAAAGTCTGTCTCCAGCATGTCTGGGTGAATGTCTGTCTCCAGCATGTCTGGGTGAATGTCTGTCTCCAGCATGTCTGGGTGAAAGTCTGTCTCCAGCATGTCTGTGTGAAAGTCTGTCTGCAGCATTTTTGGGTGAAAGTCTGTCTCCAGCATTTCTGGGTGAAAGTCTGTCTCCAGCATGTCTGGTTGAAAGTCTGTTTCCAGCATGTCTGGGTAAAAGTCGTCTCCAGCATGTCTGGGTGAATGTCTGTGTGTCCAGTATGTCTGGGTGAAAGTCTGTCTCCAGCATGTCTGGGTGAAAGTCTGTCTCCAGCATGTCCGGGTGAAAGTCTGTCTGCAGCATGTCAGGGTGAAAGTCTCTCTCCAGCATGTCTGGGTGAATGTCTGTCTCCAGCATGTCTGTGGGAATGTCTCTCTCGAGCATGTCTGGGTGAATGTCTGCCTCCAGCAAGTCTGTGGGAATGTCTCTCTCTCTAGCATGTCTGGGTGAATGTCTGTCTCTAGCATGTCTGGGTGAATGTCTGTCTCCAGCATGTCTGGGTGAAAGTCTGTCTGCAGCATGTCTGGGTGAATGTCTGTCTCCATTATGTCATGTTGAAAGTTTGTGTTTCCAGCATGTCTGTATGAAAGTCTGTCTGCAGCATGTCTGGGTGAACGTGTGTCTCCAACACGTCTGGGTAAAGGTCTGTCTCCAGCATGTCTGGGTGAAAGTCTTTCTGCATGATGTCTAGGTGAATGTCTGTCTCCAGCACGTCTGGGTGAAAGTCTGTCTGAAGTCCTTATCCAGCATGCCTAGGTTAAAGACTGTGTCTCCAGCATGTCTAGGTGAAAGTCTGTGTCTCCAGTATATCTGGGTGAAAATATGTCTCTCCAGCATGTCTGGGTGAAAATCTGTCTGCAGCATGTCTGGGTGAAAATCTGTCTGCAGCATTTCTAGGTGAAAGTCTGTCTCCAGCATGTCTGGGTGAACGTCTGTCTGCAGCATGTCTAGGTGAATGTCTGTCTCCAGCATATCTGGGTGAAATTCTGTGTGTCCAGTATGTCTGGATGAAAGTCTGTGTGTCCAGAATGTCTGGGTGAAAGTCTGTTTAAAGCATGTCTGGGTGAAAGTCTGTTTAAAGCATGTCTGGTTGAAAGTCTGTCTCCAGCATGTCTGGGTGAAAGACTGTCTCCAGCATGTCTGGGTGAAAGTTTGTGTGTCCAGTATGTCTGGGTGAATGTCTGTCTGCAGATTGTCTGGGTGAATGTCTGTCTCCAGCATGTCTGGGTGAATGTCTGTCTCCAGCATGTCTGGGTGAAAGTCTGTCTGCAGCATGTCTGGGTGAATGTCTGTCTCCAGCACGTCTGGGTGAAAGTCTGTCCGAAGTTCTTCTCCAGCATCCCTAGGTTAAAGACTGTGTCTCCAGCATGTCTGATTGAAAAGGTGTGTCTCCAGCACGTCTAGGTGAAAGTCTGTGTCTCCAGTATATCTGGGCGACAGCCTGTGTCTCCATCATGTCTGGGTGAAAGTCTGTGTCTCTACCATGTCTGAGTGAAAGTCTGTGTCTCCAGCATGTCTGGATGAAAGTCTGTGTCTCCATCATGTTTGGGTTAAAGTCTGTGTTTCCAGCATGTCTGGGTGAAAGTATGTGTCTCCAGCATGTCTGGGTGAAAGTCTGTGTCTCCAGCATGTCTGGGTTAAAGTCTGTGTTCCCAGCATATCTGGGTGAATGTTTGTGTCTCCAGCATGTCTGGGTGGAAATATGTGTCTTCAGCATGCCTTGGCGAAAGTCTGTGTCTCCAGCATGTCTGGGTGAAAGTCTGTGTCTCCAGCATGACTGGGTGAAAGTCTGTGTCTTCAGCATACCTGGTGTGAAAGTCTGTGTCTCCAGCATGTCTGGGTTAAAGTCTATGTTCCTAGCATATCTGGGTGAAAGTCTGTCTCCAGCATGTCTGATTGAAAAGGTGTGTCTGCAGCATGTGTGGGTGAATGTCTGTCTCCAGCACGTCTGGGTGAAAGTCTGTCTGAAGTCCTTCTCCAGCATGCCTAGGTTAAAGACTGTGTCTCCAGCATGTCTGATTGAAAAGGTGTGTCTCCAGCTTGTCTAGGTAAAAGTCTGTGTCTCCAGTATATCGTGGGCGACAGCCTGTGTCTCCATCATGTCTGGGTGATAGTTTGTGTCTCTACCATGTCAGGGTGAAAGTCTGTGTCTCAAGCATGTCTGGGTGAAAGTCTGTCTCCAGCATGTCTGGGTGAAAGTACTGTCTTCCAGCATGTCTGGGTGAAAGTCTATCTCCAGCATGTCTGTGGGAATGTCTCTCTCGAGCATGTCTGGGTGAATGTCTGCCTCCAGCATGTCTGGGTGAATGTCTGTCTCCAGCATGTCTGGGTGAAAGTCTGTCTGCAGCATGTCTGGGTGAATGTCTGTCTCCAGCACGTCTGGGTGAAAGTCTGTCCGAAGTTCTTCTCCAGCATCCCTAGGTTAAAGACTGTGTCTCCAGCATGTCTGATTGAAAAGGTGTGTCTCCAGCACGTCTAGGTGAAAGTCTGTGTCTCCAGTATATCTGGGCGACAGCCTGTGTCTCCATCATGTCTGGGTGAAAGTCTGTGTCTCTACCATGTCTGGGTGAAAGTCTATCTCCAGCATGTCTGTGGGAATGTCTCTCTCGAGCATGTCTGGGTGAATGTCTGCCTCCAGCATGTCTGGGTGAAAGTCTGTCTCCAGCATGTCTGTGGGAATGTCTCTCTCGAGCATGTCTGGGTGAATGTCTGCCTCCAGCAAGTCTGTGGGAATGTCTCTCTCCAGCATGTCTGGGTGAATGTCTGTCTCCAGCATGTCTGGGTGAAAGTCTGTCTCCATCACGTGTGGGTGAAAGTCTGTCTCCAGCATGTCTGGATGAAAGTCTGTCTGCAGCATGGCTGGTTGAATGTCTCTCTCCAGCATGTCTGGGTGAAAGTCTGTCTCCAGCATGTCTGGGTGAATGTCTGTCTCCAGCATGTCTGTGGGAATGTCTCTCTCGAACATGTCTGGGTGAATGTCTCTCTCGAGCATGTCTGGGTGAATGTCTGCCTCCAGCAAGTCTGTGGGAATGTCTCTCTCCAGCATGTCTGGGTGAAAATCTGTCTGCAGCATGTCTGGGTGAATGTCTGTCTCCAGCATGTCTGGGTGAAAGTCTGACTCCAGCATGTCTGGGTGAAATTCTGACTCCAGCATGTCTGGGTGAAATTCTGTCTCCAGCATGTCTGGGTGAAAGTCTGCCTCCAGCATGTGTGGATGAATGTCTGTCTCTAGCATGTCTGGGTGAATGTCTGTCTCCAGCACGTCTGGGTGAAAGTCTGTCTCCAGCACGTCTGGGTGAAAGTCTGTCTGCAGCATGTCTGGGTGAAAGTCTGTCTGCAGCATGTCTTTGTGAAAGTCTCTCTGCAGCATGTTTGGGTGAAAGTCTGTCTCCAGCATGTCTGGGTGAAAGTCTGTCTCCAGCATGTCTGGGTGAATGTCTGTCTCCAGCATGTCTGGGTGAATGTCTGTCTCCAGCATGTCTGGGTGAATGTCTGTCTCCAGAACGTCTGAGTGAAAGTTTGTGTGCAACATGTCTGGGTGAACGTCTGTTTGCAGCATGTCTGGGTGAATGTCTGTCTTCAGCATGTCTGGGTGAATGTCTGTCTCCAGCATGTCTGGGTGAAAGTCTGTCTCCAGCACGTCTGGGTGAAATTCTGTCTCGAGCATGTCTGGGTGAATGTCTGTCTCCAGCATGTATGGGTGAAAGTCTGTCTACAGCACGTCTGGGTGAAAGTCTGTCTCCAGCATGTCTGTGTGAAAGTCTGTCTGCAGCATTTTTGGGTGAAAGTCTGTCTCCAGCATTTCTGGGTGAAAGTCTGTCTCCAGCATGTCTGGTTGAAAGTCTGTTTCCAGCATGTCTGGGTAAAAGTCGTCTCCAGCATGTCTGGGTGAATGTCTGTGTGTCCAGTATGTCTGGGTGAAAGTCTGTCTCCAGCATGTCTGGGTGAAAGTCTGTCTCCAGCATGTCCGGGTGAAAGTCTGTCTGCAGCATGTCAGGGTGAAAGTCTCTCTCCAGCATGTCTGGGTGAATGTCTGTCTCCAGCATGTCTGTGGGAATGTCTCTCTCGAGCATGTCTGGGTGAATGTCTGCCTCCAGCAAGTCTGTGGGAATGTCTCTCTCTCTAGCATGTCTGGGTGAATGTCTGTCTCTAGCATGTCTGGGTGAATGTCTGTCTCCAGCATGTCTGGGTGAAAGTCTGTCTGCAGCATGTCTGGGTGAATGTCTGTCTCCATTATGTCATGTTGAAAGTTTGTGTTTCCAGCATGTCGGTATGAAAGTCTGTCTGCAGCATGTCTGGGTGAACGTGTGTCTCCAACACGTCTGGGTGAAGGTCTGTCTCCAGCATGTCTGGGTGAAAGTCTGTCTGCATGATGTCTGGGTAAAAGTCTGTCTCCAGCAGCTGGGTGAAAGTCTGTGTCTTCCTCCTGGTAAAGCTGTGTCTCCAGCATGTCGGGGTTAAAAAGTTTTTTCCCAGCATTCTGGTGAAAGTCTGTCTCCAGATTCTGGAAAAGGTGTGTCTCACATGTTGGGTGAAGTCTGTCCCCACAGTCTGGGTGAAAGTCTGTCTAAGTCCTTCTCCACATGTGGTTTAAAAGCTGTGTTCCAGCATGTCTGTTAAAAAGGTGTGTCTCCAGCTGTCTGGTGAAATCTGTGTCTCCAGATTCGGGGAAGCTGTGTCTCCACATGTCTGGGTAAAAGTCTGTGTCTCCCATGTCTGGGTGAAAGTCTGTGTTTTCAGCATGCGGGGTGAAAGTCTTTTCTCCCATGTCGGGGTGAAAGTCTTTTCTCCAGCATTCTGGGTAAAGTCTGTTCCAGCATGTCGGGGGAAAAGTCTTCTCCAGCATTCTGGGTAAAAGTCGGGTTCCAGCATGTCTGGGTAAAAGTCTGTTCCAGCATGTCTGGGGAAGTTTTGTCCCCAGCATGTCTGGGTGGCTTTTCTCCAGCAGTCTGGGGAAAAGTCTTCCCCAGCTTTCGGGGGAAAATTTGTCTCCAGCATGCTGGGTAAAAGTCTGTTCCCACTGGGGGTGAAAGTTGTCTCCAGATGTCTGGGTGAAAGTCTGTCTCCAGATTCTGGGTAAAAAGTTTCTCCAGCATGTCTGGGTGAAAGTCTGTCTCCACATGTCTGGGTAAAAATCTTCCCCAGCATGTCTGGGGAAAAGTCTTCTCCAGATGTCTGGGGAAGTCTTCTCAGCAGTCGGGGTGAAGTCTGTTCCAGCATTCTGGGGAAAGTTTCTAGCATTCGGGGTAAAAGTCTGTCTCCAGCATTCTGGGTAAAAGTCTGTTTAAGCATGTCGGGGTAAAAGTCTGTCTCCAGCATGTCTGGGTGAAATTCTGTCTCCAGCATGTCTGGGTGAAAGTGTCTGTCCTCCGGCACGTCTGAGATAAAGTCTGTCTGCAGCAATTGTCTGTGTGAAAGTCTGTCTGCAGCATGTCTGGGTAAAAGTCGTCTCGCTAGCATGTCTGGGTGAAGTCCTCTTCAGCATGTCTGGTTGAAATGCCGTCTCCATCATTTCTGGGTGAAAGTACCTGTCTCCAGTATGTCTGGCTGGAAATCTGTGTCTCCAGCACGTCTGGGTGAAAGTCTTTCTGCAGCAATGTCTGGTGAAAGTCTGGTCTGCAGCATGTCCTGGGTAAAGTCTTTCCTCCAGCATGTCTGGTGAAATTCTGTCTCCAGCATGTCTGGGTGACTCTGTCTCCACATGTACTGGGTGAAAGTCTGACTCTAGCATGTCTGGGTGTAATGTCTTGCCTCCAACACGTCTGGGTGAAAGTCTGTCTTCAGCATGCTGCTTGAAGTCTGTCTGCAGCATGTCTTGGGTGAAAGTCTGTTTCCCAGCATGTCTGGGTAAAAGTTTTTTCTCCAGCATGTCTGGGTAAAAATTTGTTTTCAGCATGTTTTGGGGAAAGTCTGTCTCCAGCATGTCTGGGTGAAAGTCTGTTTTCCAGCATGTCTGGGTAAAAGTTGTCTTCCCCAGCTTTCCTGGGTGAAAGTCTTTTCTCCAGCATGTCGGGGTTTAAAGTCTTTTTCCCAGCATTCTGGGTGAAAGTCTGTCTCCAGCATGTCGGGGTTAAAAGGGTTGTCTCAGCATGTTGGGTGAATGTCTGTCTCCAGCAGTCGGGGTGAAAGTCTGTCTAAGTCCTTCTCCAGCATGCCCTGGTTTAAAGCTTTTCTCCAGCATGTCGGGGTTAAAAGGGTCTGTCTCCAGCTTGTCTGGGTGAAAGTCTTTTCTCCAGATTCGGGGGAAAAGGGTTGTCTCCACATGTCTGGGTAAAACTTGTCCCCACCATGTCGGGTGAAAGTCTTTTCCCCAAAGCATGTCTGGGTGAAAGTCTGTTCCAGCATGTCTGGGTAAAATCTTTTTTCCAGCATGTCTGGGTGAAAGTCTTTTCTCCAGCATGTCTGGGTGAAAGTCTTTTTTCCAGCATGTCTGGGTGAAAGTCTTTTCTCCAGCATGTCTGGGGGGAAATTTTAATTTTGGTTTTTCCCCAGCATTTTTTGGGTGAAGTCTTTTCTCCAGAATGTCTGGGTGAAAGTCTTTTCTCCAGCATGTCTGGGTAAAGTCTGTGTTTTAAAGCATGTTGGGTGAAAGTCTTTTGGTTTTCCAGCATGCTGGTTTAAAGTTTGTCCCCAAACACTCTGGGTAAAAGGTTTTGTCTCCAGCATGTCTGGGTGAAAGTCTTTCCCCATATTCTGGGTGAAATTTTGTCTCCAGCAGTCTGGGTGAAAGTCTGTCTTTCCACCAAGGGGGGTTTAAAACTGTGTCTCCAGCATGTCGGGGTGAAAGTCTTTTCTCCAGATTCTGGGTAAAAATTGTCTCCCAGCATGTCTGGGTGAAAGTCTGTCTCCAGCATGTCTGGGTAAAAATCTTTTCTCCAGCATGTTTTGGGAAAGTCTTTTCTCCAGAATGTCGGGGTGAAGTCTTTTCTCCAGCATGTCTGGGGTAAATGTCTGTTCCAGCATTCTGGGTAAATTCTTGTTCCAGATGTCGGGGTTAAAGTCTGTGTTCCAGTATTCGGTGAAAGTCTGTCTAAAAATTTCTGGGTGAAAGTCTGTGTCTCCAGCGTCTGGGTGAAATTGTTTTAAACATGTCGGGGTTGAAAGTCTGTCTCCAGCATGTCTGGGTGAAAACTTTTCTCCAGCATGTCTGGGTAAAAGGTGTTCCAGATGTCTGGGTAAAAGTCTCCCCAGTTTGTCTGGGTAAAAGTCTGTCTCCAGCATGTCTGGGTAAAAGTCTGTCCCCAAGCATGTCGGGGTGAAAGTCTGTTGCCAGATGTCGGGGTAAAAGTCTGTTCCAGCAGTCTGGGTGAAAGTCTTTGGTTTTTCCCAGCATGCCTGGGTAAAGCTTTTCTCCAGCATGTCTTTAAAAGGGGTTGTCTCCAGCAGTCTGGGTGAAAGTCTTTTCTCCAGATTCTGGGGAAAGCCTTTTCTCCACATGTCTGGGGAAAAGTCTTTCTCACCATGTCTGGGTAAAAGTCGGGCCTCCAGAAAGTCGGGGGAAAAAGTCTTCTCCAGCATTTTTGGGGTTTAAAGTCTTTTTTCCAGCATGTCTGGGTGAAAGTTTTTCTCCACAGTTGGGTGAAAGTCTGTGTCTCCAGCATGTCTGGGTGAAGTCTTTTCCCCCAGCATTCGGGGTTGAATGTCTTTTCTCCAGCATGTCTGGGGGGAAATTGTTTTCCAGTTTGTCGGGGTTGAAAGTCTTTTCTCCAGCATGTCTGGGTAAAAGTCTGTTCCAAGCTTTCCTGGGGAAAAGTCTTTCCCCAGCATGTCTGGGTAAAGTTTTGCCCCCCAGCAATCTGGGGAAAAGTCTTCTCCAGCATGTCTGGTTGAAGGGTTGTCTCCAGCAGTCTGGGTGAAGTCTGTCTCCAGCATGCTGGGTGAAAGTCTGTTTTCCCCAGCTTTCCTGGGTAAAAGTCGGGCCCCCAGCATGTCTTTGAAATTCTGTCTCCAGCATGTCTGGGTGAAAGTCTTTTCTCCAGATTCGGGGGAAAGGGTTTGCCTCCACAGCGGGGTAAATGTCTTTTCTCTACCATGTCTGGGTGAAAGTCTTTTCCCCAAAGCATGGGGGGTGAAAGTCTTTTCTCCAGCATGTCTGGGTGAAAGTCTGTCTCCAGCATGTCTGGGTGAAAGTCTGTCTCCAGCATGTCTGGGTAAAAGTCTGTCTCCAGCATGTCTGGGTGAAAGTCTGTCTCCAGCATGTCTGGGTGAATGTTGTTTTCCAGCATGTCGGGGGAAAAGTCTTTTCTCCAGCATGTCGGGGTGAAAGTCTGTCTCCAGCAGTCTGGGTAAAAGTCTGTTTCCAGCATGTCTGGGTAAAAGTCTGTTTCCCCAGCATGTCTGGGTAAAAGTCTTTTCTCCACATTCTGGGTGAAAGTTTGTCTCCAGCAGTCTGGGTGAAAGTCTTTTCTCCAGATGTCTGGGTAAAAGTCTGTCTCCAGCATGTCGGGGTGAAAGTCTGTCTCCAGCAGTCGGGGTGAAATCTTTTCTCCAGCATGTCTGGGTGAAAGTTGTCTCCAGCATTTTTGGGTGAAAGTCTGTCTCCAGCATTTCTGGGTGAAAGTCTGTCTCCCAGCATGTCGGGGTTGAAAGTCTGTTTCCAGCATGTCTGGGTAAAGTCGTTTTCCGCATGTCTGGGTAAAAGTCTGTTTTCCAGATGTCTGGGTGAAAGTCTGTTTCCAGCATGTCGGGGTAAAGTCTGTCTCCAGCATGCCCGGGTGAAAGTCTGTCTCCAGCATGTCGGGGTGAAAGTCTTTTTCCAGCATGTCTGGGTGAAAGTCTGTCTCCAGCATGTCTGTGGGAATGTCTCTCGGGGGAGCATGTCTGGGTGAAGTCGCCTCCAGAAAGTCTGGGGAAAATGTCTCTCTCCAGCATGTCTGGGTAAAAGTCTGTCCCCAGCATGTCTGGGTAAAAGTCTGTCTCCAGCATGTCTGGGTAAAAGTCTGTCTCCAGCATGTCTGGGTAAAAGTCTGTCTCCAATGTCGGGTTTAAGTCTTTTCTCCAGCATGTCGGGGTGAAAGTCTTTTCTCCAGATGTCTGGTGAAAGTCTGTCTCCAGCATGTCGGGGTGAAGTCTTTTCTCCAGCATGTCTGGGTGAAGGTCTGTTCCGGCATGTCTGGGTGAAAGTCTGTTCCAGCATGTCTGGGGGGAAAAGTCTTTCCCCCGCATGTCTGGGGAAAAATCTTTTCTCCAGCATGTGGGGGGAAAGTTTGTTTCCAGCATGTCTGGGTGAAGTCTTTTCTCCAGCATGTCGGGGTGAAAGTCTGTCTCCAGCATGTCGGGGTTTAAAGTCTGTGTTTTCCTTTTCCCAGCATTCTGGGTAAAAGTTTTTTCTCCAGCATGTCGGGGTAAAAGTCTTTTCTCCAGCATGTCTGGTAAAAGTCTGTTCCAGCTTTCCTGGGTAAAAATCTTTTCTCCAGCATGGGGGGTTTAAATTCTTTTCCCCAACATTCTGGGTAAAAAGGTTGTCTCCAGCATGTCTGGTGAAAGTCTTTTCTCCAGAATTTTTGGGTAAAAAGTTGTTTCCAGCATGTCTGGGTGAAAGTCTTTTCTCCAGCATGGGGGGTAAAAATCTGTCTCCAGCATGTCTGGGTGAAAGTCTGTCTCCAGCATGTCGGGGTAAAAGTCTGTCCCCAGCATTTGGGGTAAAAGTCTGGTTCCAGAGTCTGGGTGAAAGTTTGTCTGAGCATGCCCTGGGTGAAGTCTGTTTCCAGCATGTCTGGGTGAAAGTCTGTTTTCCAGCATGTCGGGTAAAAGTCTGTCTCCAGCATGTCTGGGTAAAATTCTGTCCCCAGCATGTCGGGGTGAAAGTCTGTTTCCCAGATGTCGGGGTGAATGTCTGCTCTCCAGCATGTCTGGGTGAAAGTCTGTCTCCAGCACGTCTGGTTTGAAAGTCTGTCTCCAGCATGTCTGTGTGAATGTCTGTCTGCAGCATTCTTTGGGTGAAAGTCTGTCTCCAGCATTTCTGGGTGAAAGTCTGTCTCCAGCATGTCTGGTTGAAAGTCTGTTCCAGCATGTCTGGGTAAATGTCTGTCTCCAGCATGTCTGGGTGAATGTCTGTGTGTCCAGTATGTCTGGGTGAAAGTCTGTTCAGCATGTCTGGGTGAAAGTCTGTCTCCAGCATGTCCGGGTGAAAGTTCTGTCTGCCAGCATGTCAGGGTGAAAGTCTCTCTTCAGCATGTCTGGGTGAATGTCTGTCTCCAGCATGTCTGTGGAATGTCTCTCTCGAGCATGTCTGGGTGAATGTCTGGCCTCCAGCAAGTCTGTGGGAACGTCTCTCTCTCTAGCATGTCTGGGTGAATGTCTGTCTCTAGCATGTCTGGGTGAATGTCTGTCTCCAGCATGTCTGGGTAAAAGTCTGTCTCCAGAAAGTCTGGGGAATGTCTTTCTCCAGATGTCGGGGGAAAAGTCTTTTCTCCAGCATGTCTGGGTAAAAGGTCTTTTCTCCAGCATGTCTGGGTAAAAGTCTTTTCTCCAGCATGTCTGGGTAAAAGTCTTTTCTCCAGCATGTCGGGGTAAAATTTCTGTTCTAGCATGTCTGGGTGAAAGTCTGTGTTCCAGCATGTCTGGTGAAAGTCTGTGTTCCAGCATGTCGGGTAAAAATCTGTGTCTCCAGCATGTCGGGGTTTAAAGTCTGGTTCCAGCATTCGGGGTAAAAATCTGTGTCTCCAGCATGTCGGGGTGAAAGTCTGTGTCTCCAGCATGTCTGGGTGAAAGTCTGTTCCAATGTCTGGGTGAAAGTCTTGTCCCAGCATGTCGGGGTTTAAATTCTTTTCCTAACATTCTGGGTAAAAAGTTGTTTTCCAGATGTCGGGGTGAAAGTCTTTTCTCCAGATTCTGGGTAAAAGTTTTTTTCCAGCATGTCTGGGTGAAAGTCTGTGTCTCCAGCATGGGGGGTAAAAGTCTGTCTCCGGGATGTCTGGGTGAAAGTCTGTCTCCAGCATGTCTGGGTGAAAGTCTGTCCCCAGCATGTTGGGTGAAAGTCTGTTTCCACATGTCTGGGGAATTTTTCCCCTAAAGCATGTTGGGTGAATGTCTGCCTCCAGAAAGTCGGGGTGGGAATGTCTTTTTTCTCCAGCATGTCTGGGTGAATTTCTGTCTCCAGCATGTCTGGGTAAAAGTCTGTCTCCACATTTTGGGGGTGAAAGTCTTTTTTCCAGCATGTCTGGGTGAAAGTCTTTTCTCCAGCATGTCGGGGTAAAAGTCTTTTCTCCAGCATGTTGGGTGAAAGTCTTTTCTCCAGCATGTCGGGGTGAAATTCTTTTCTCCAGCATGGGGGGTAAAGTCTGTCTCCAGCATGTCTGGGTGAAAGTCTGCCCCAGATGTCTGGGTGAAAGTCTGTCCCCAGCATGTCTGAGTGAATGTCTGTCTCAGAACGTCTGGGTGAAAGTCCGATCTGCAGCTATGTCTGCGTGAAGTCTGTCTGCAGCATGTCTGTGTGAAAGTCTGTCTCCAGCATGTCTGTGGTGAAAGTCTCTCTCGCAGCATGTTTGGGTGAAAGTCTGTCTCCAGCATGTCTAGGTGAAAGTCTGTCTCCAGCATGTCCGGGTGAAACGTCTGTCTCCAGCATTGCTGGGTGAAAGTCTGTCTCCAGCATTTCTGGGTGAAAGTTGTCTCGAGCATGTATGGGTGACAGTCTGTGTGTCCCAGTATTCTGGGTGAAGTTTGTCTGAAGCATGTCTGGGTGAATGTGCTGTCTCCAGCACTTCTGGGTGAAAGTCTGTCTGCAGCATGTCTGGGTGAAAGGTCTGTCTCCAGCATGTCTGGGTGAAAGTCTTGTCTGCAGCATGTCTGGGTGAATTTCTGTCTCTATCATGTCTGGGTGGAAAGTCTGTGTGTCCAGTATGTCTGGATGAAAGTCTGTGTGTCCAGTATGTCTGGGTGAAAAATCTGTGTCTCCAGCATGTCTGGGTGAAAGTCTGCGTTTCCAGAATGTCTTGGTGAAAATCTGTGTCTCCCAGCATGTCCTGGGTGAAAGTCTGTGTCTCCAGCATGATGGGGTGAAAGTCTGTCTCCCAGTATGTCTGGGTGAAAGTCTGTCTCCAGCATGTCTGGGTGAAAGTCTGTCTCTAGCATGTATGGGTGAAAGTCTGTCTGTCCAGTATGTCTGGGTGAAAGTTTGTCTGAAGCATGTCTGGGTGAATGTCTGTCTCCAGCACTTCTGGGTGAAAGTACTGTGTCTCAAGCATGTCTGGGTCAAAGTCTGTCTCCAGGATGTCTGGGTGAAAGTCTGTCTCCAGCATGTCTGGGTGAAAGACCTGTCTCCAGCATGTCTGGGTGAAAGTCTATCTCCAGCATGTCTGTGGGAATGTCCTCTCTCGAGCATGTCTGGGTGAATGTCTGCCTCCAGGAAGTCTGTGGGGAAATGTCTCTCTCCAGCATGTCTGGGTGAATGTCTGTCTCCAGCATGTCTGGTTGAAAGTCTGTCTCCATCACGTGTGGGTGAAAAGTCTGTCTCCAAGCATGTCTGGGTGAAAGTCTGTCTGCAGCATGTCTGACTGAATGTCTGTCTCCAGCATGTCTGGGTGAAAGTCTGTCTCCAGCATGTCTGGGTGAAATTCTGTCTCCAGCATGTCTGTGTAAAAACTCTGTCTCCAGCATGTCTGGGTGAAAGTCTGCCTCGAGCATGTCTGGATGAATGTCTGTCTCTAGCATGTCTGAGATGAATGTCTGTCTCCAGAACGTCTGGGTGATAGTCTGTCTGCAGCTTGTCTGCGTGAAAGTCTGTCTGCAGCATGTCTGTGTGAAAGTCTGTCTCCAGCATGTCTGTGTGAAAGTCTCTCTGCAGCATGTTTGGGTGAAAGTCTGTCTCCAGCATGTCTAGGTTAAAGTCTGTCTCCAGCATGTCCGGGTGAAACGTCTGTCTCCAGCATGTCTGGGTGAAAGTCTGTCTCCAGCATTTCTGGGTGAAAGTTGTCTCTAGCATGTATGGGTGAAAGTCTGTGTGTCCAGTATGTCTGGGTGAAAGTTTGTCTGAAGCATGTCTGGGTGAATGTCTGTCCTCCAGCACTTCTGGGTGAAAGTCTGTCTGCAGCATGTCTGGGTGAAAGTCTGTCTCCAGCATGTCTGGGTGAAAGTCTGTCTGCAGCATGTCTGGGTGAATTTCTGTCTCTAGCATGTCTGGGTGAAAGTCTGTGTGTCCAGTATGTCTGGATGAAAGTCTGTGTGTCCAGTATGTCTGGGTGAAAATCTGTGTCTCCAGCATGTATGGGTGAAAAGTCTGTGTTTCCAGCATGTCTGGGTGAAAATCTGTGTCTCCAGCATGTCTGGGTGAAAGTCTGTGTCTACCAGCATGATGGGGTGAAAGTCTGTCTCCAGCATGTCTGGGTGAAAGTCTGTCTCCAGCATGTCTGGGTGAAAGTCTGTGTGTCCAGTATGTCAGGGTGAAAGTTTGTCTGAAGCATGTCTGGGTGAATGTCTGTCTCCAGCACTTCTGGGCGAAAGTCTGTGTCCTCCAGCATGGTCTGGGTCAAAGTCTGTCTCCAGGATGTCTGGGTGAAAGTCTGTCTCCAGCATTTCTGGGTGAAAGACTGTCTCCAGCATGTGTGGGTGAAAAGTCTATCTCCAGCATGTCTGTGGGAATGTCTCTCTCGAGCATGTCTGGGTGAATGTCTGCCTCCAGCAAGTCTGTGGGAATGTCTCTCTCCAGCATGTCTGGGTGAATGTCTGTCTACAGCATGTCTGGGTGAAAGTCTGTCTCCATCACGTGTGGGTGAATGTCTGTCTCCAGCATGTCTGGGTGAAAGTCTGTCTGCAGCATGTTCTGGTTGAATGTCTCTCTCCAGCATGTCTGGGTGAAAGTTTGTCTCCAGATTGTCTGTGTGAAAGTCTGTCTCCAGCATGTCTGGGTGAATGTCTGTCTCCAGCATGTCTGGTGGAATGTCTCTCTCTCGAGCATGTCTGGGTGAATGTCTGCCTCCAGCAAGTCTGTGGGAATGTCTCTCTCCAGCATGTCTGGGTGAATATCTGTCTCCAGCACGTCTGGGTGAAAGTCTGTCTGCAACATGTCTGGGTGAATGTCTGTCTCCAGCATGTCTGGGTGAAAGTCTGTCTCCAGCATGTCTGGGTGAAATTCTGTCTCCAGCATGTCTGTGTGAAACTCTGTTTCCAGCATGTCTGGGTGAAAGTCTGCCTCCAGCATGTCTGGATGAATGTCTGTCTCTAGCATGTCTGGGTGAATGTCTGTCTCCAGAACGTCTGGGTGAAAGTCTGTCTCCAGGATGTCTGGGTGAAAGTCTGTCTCCAGCATTTCTGGGTGAAAGACTGTCTCCAGCATGTGTGGGTGAAAGTCTATCTCCAGCATGTCTGTGGGAATGTCTCTCGCGAGCATGTCTGGGTGAAATGTCTGCCTCCAGCAAGTCTGTGGGAATGTCTCTCTCCAGCATGTCTGGGTGAATGTCTGTCTACAGCATGTCTGGGTGAAAGTCTGTCTCCATCACGTGTGGGTGAATGTCTGTCTCCAGCATGTCTGGGTGAAAGTCTGTCTGCAGCATGTCTGGTTGAATGTCTCTCTCCAGCATGTCTGGGTGAAAAGTTTGTCTCCAGATTGTCTGTGTGAAAGTCTGTCTCCAGCATGTCTGGGTGAATGTCTGTCTCCAGCATGTCTGGTGGAATGTCTCTCTCTCGAGCATGTCCTGGGTGATGTCTGCTCCAGCAAGTCTGTGGGAATGTCTCTCTCCAGCATGTCTGGGTGAATATCTGTCTCCAGCACGTCTGGGTGAAAAGTCTGTCTGCAACATGTCTGGGTGAATGTCTGTCTCCAGCATGTCTGGGTGAAAGTCTGTCTCCAGCATGTCTGGGTGAAATTCTGTCTCCAGCATGTCTGTGTGAAACTCTGTTTCCAGCATGTCTGGGTGAAAGTCTGCCTCCAGCATGTCCTGGATGAATGTCTGTCTCTAGCATGTCTGGGTGAATGTCTGTCTCCAGAACGTCTGGGTGAAAGTCTGTCTGCAGCTTGTCTGCGTGAAAGTCTGTCTGCAGCATAGTCTGGGTGAAAGTCTGTCTCTAGCATGTCTGTGTGAAAGTCTCTCTGCAGCATGTTTGGTGTGAAAGTCTGTCTCCAGCATGTCTGGGTGAAAGTCTGTCTCCAGCATGTCTGGGTGAAAGTCTGTCTCCAGCATTTCTGGGTGAAAGTCTGTCCTGCAGCATGTCTGGGTGATGTCTGTCTCCAGCATGTCTGGGGGAAAGTCCTGTCTGCAGCATGTCTATGTGAAAGTTTGTCTCCAGCATGTCTGTGTGAAACTCTGTCTCCAGCACGTCTGAGTGAAAGTCTGTCTGCAGCATATCTGGGTGAACGTCTGTTTGCAGCATGTCTGTGTGAAAGTCTTTCTCCAGCATGTCTGGGTGAATGTCTGTCTTCAGCATGTCTGGGTGAATGTCTGTCTCCAGCATGTCTGGGTGAAAGTCTGTCTCCAGCACGTCTGGGTGAAAGTCTGTCTCCAGCATGTCTGGGTGAAAGTCTGTCTGCAGCATTTTTGGGTGAAAGTCTGTTTCCAGCATGTCTGGGTAAAAGTCGTCTCCAGCATGTCTGGGTGAATGTCTGTGTGTCCAGTATGTCTGGGTGAAAGTCTGTCTCCAGCATGTCTGGGTGAAAGTCTGTCTCCAGCATGTCTGGGTGAAAGTTTTTCTGCAACATGTCCAGGGTGAAATTCTCTCTCCAGCATGTCTGGGTGAATGTCTGTCTCCAGCATGTCTGTGGGAATGTCTCTCTCGAGCATGTCTGGGTGAATGTCTGCCTCCAGCAAGTCTGTGGGAATGTCTCTCTCTCTAGCATGTCTGGGTGAATGTCTGTCTCTAACATGTCTGGGTGAATGTCTGTCTCCAGCACGTCTGGGTGAAAGTCTGTCTGCAGCATGTCTGCGTGAAAGTCTGTCTGCAGCATGTCTGGGTGAATGTCTGTCTCCAGCATGTCTGTGTGAAAGTCTGTCTGCAGCATTTTTGGGTGAAAGTCTGTCTCCAGTATTCTTGGTGAAAGTCTGTCTCCAGCATGTCTGGTTGAAAGTCTGGTTTCCAGCATGTCTGGGTAAAAGTCGTCTCCAGCATGTCTGGGTGAATGTCCTGTATGTCCAGTATGTCTGGGTGAAAAGTCTGTCTCCAGCATGTCTGGGTGAAAGTCTGTCCTGCAGCATTTCAGGGTGAAAGTCTCTCTCCAGCATGTCAGGGTGAATGTCTGTCTCCACCAGGGCCATCACCTTTTGTAGGCCTGAATGCGCAGAGGAAAAGATGGACTGGCTTTCCCTCATTTAGCAGGCGACGAGGACAGGTGTCGACCTTCATCCGACCGCCTTCGTGACAAAATGAGCGTCGCTCAAATATCAATAACTACTCACAGAATTATGAAGAATAAATAGCAAAAGTTCCCGTTTTATCGCTATCAAGTTTTTCTATAATGATTAATTCCCTGGAGGGCTGGAGAGTTTGCGGATGTGGAAGGGTTGACAAACTGAATGAGCAGTATTTCGCAATATTCTTATTACGCCTGCTATAAATAAAGCACAAAAATCTCCAAAGTTTATGTTACGAATTACATGCTGAAATAAACATAATTTCAAATTGAGTTAATAAAATAGGGTTTCCAATGGAATACTCAAATAATGAAAGCTCATTGAATAAGTTCAGTAAACATACAAGCTACAAGATGTTCCGTAGCAGACCGTTGAGGTGGGGAGTGTTTCATGTTCACATCTTCCAGGCCACGATATGTGAAGGCAAGGGGCCTGTTCCCGTCTTCGTTGCCTTTCCACTCCAGCAAAATTCTGAAAATTATCTGACATCCATTCTTACGAGGCTGAGTCGATCCTAGAGCTGTCCTGATTGGAAATAATCCTGCCTCTTCTGTAGATTCAACCCCATTTCCTGTCTTGGTGGGTCAACGTGCTTCCCGCTGTACCACCGCGGCTCAGTGAAAGTATATTAATTAAAATAGTATGATTCATATTAAATTCGATGGATACAATATATGGATGGTTAACACTACCAGATATTTAATAAACGACATCCGGCAAACAAGTAAACGGAATAAACACAATGCTAGTTTGGCTTAAATGTCCCGCAAACTTTTGAATATGCGAGATTTCTCACATGCGAGATTTCTGGCAGTACTGACCGTTAGTCCTTTGAACACCTAAACTCATACATTGGCACATTGCCGTCTTGACAGACGATAGTTTGTACTTTAAAAAGGCATAATAACTTTTACCTATGGCGGTAGCGAATGTGACTGATAAGGCCTATTTGCGCTGTAAATGTCCGTTCACAGTGGGTGCATGTGAACACGTGGTCATTTCCACCATCATGCATCATCTTACGTCTCAAACGCTCGGTGTGTGACTTATCTGCAATAATTTTCTCCTTTGTCTTTATTCCATTTCTGATGTTTGCCCTCCATGCAACACGTTCAGCGGCGACTTGCTCCCAATGTGCATTATCAATGCCTGTATCAATCATGTCCCGCTTACACACATCTTTGTATCGTAGTAAAGGCCGACCCTGAGATCTCTTACCCATCTGTAATTCACCAAAAAAGATGAATTTGGTATTCTACCATCATCCATCCTCCTAAGATGTCCTATCCATCTAAGTTTACGAAGACTGAGCATGGAATAAACTGTCACACAATCTGATCTTTCCAATACTTCAGTATTTGTGATTTTGTCTTGTCACTTAATACCAAGAATTCTTTGCAGACACCGCATATGAAAGCTGTTTAAATGTTTCTCTTGGTGTGAGTAAGTTGTCCAGGTTTCACTGCCATAAAGAAGAGTACTAAGGACACAGGCTTGATAGACAAGGACTTTTGTTTTGGCAGTAAGCTTCCTGTTCTCCCAGACTCTTTTTCTTAAACCTGTTCATTGTTAGTTAGTTAGTTAGTTAGTTAGTCATAGTTCCAACCTCACAGCAACGGGTCGTCCCCATTATGCTCCGTTCCTGTGCCAGTGAATATCTCACAAAATGCTCCCCACTGCCCAATGTGAAAAGTGGAAAGGACAGGAGTCTCGACAAACAACAGCCCGCACAGATACACTGTGCATAATGCCGCCTGCCAGAATGTCAACACAATAGTCCCCCACGAAACACCCAGTTCATCTCTGATGGAATCGGCAGTCATTTTCCCATCTGGATGTTTCCTAGATGTTCACCCACACAGTCCACGAAAATACAGTTCATTGTCGATGGCAGTGGCAGTCAACCAGAAGCCCAGCAGCCATGCATTTCTGCATAAGGCAAAAACCGGTCAATCTGGGACATAGCCATCTACCATCGCTCCGAACATGTAGTCACGTTCCAAAAACCTCGGGCAGATTCAAAAGCATTTCACACGAAACTCACAGCTCACAGTGTCGCGCCACGCACTCACTCAGTAGCAGGGCGACGGAACCATCAAGCCTCCTTAGTCGCCTCTTACGACATGCGTGGTAGGCTACAGTGTTGCTATTCTTTGCTTCCCTTGTGGGCCCCTGCAACACACAGGAGCTGTTCATTGTTGTTGCTGCCTTACCAATCCGGATGTTGATTTCCTGATCTAGGGATAATTTGCTATTTACCATTGATCCTAGATATGTAAAATAACCCAAATAACACCTAAACCACACATCCGGTTAATTCAATCCCCTTACAGCCGCTCAAGACGTATTCAGCTAAGTAACCTTAATATCTTCATGTAGTTTTTTCGTGTAGTTGTGTATCCTTGTGTGTGTGTTTGTTCTGTGCTGACGAAGGCTTTAGCCGCAACGTCCATATTGTTTCTTGTAATCGTGCTCTAGTAAAGCTCACAATCTGCTTCTGGTTGCTTTTTTTTTGGGGGGGGGGGGGGGGAGGGGCGGCGGGGGGGGAGGAGGGGGCGGCGGGGGGAGGGGGGGTGATTCATTCACAGAAAACAAGTGCGGTTCAAGCATTAATGTATGTGTGTATGCGTGTGTGTGTGTGTGTGTGTGTGTGTGTGTGTGTGTGTGTTGTATTCGCTCGCTCTGAACTCAAGCGTAGTCCATACATGTGTAACTACTCTAGTGCACTGGCCTAATTTTTACGTGTGGATTAGCTGTCCCTATTACCAGTGTTCCGCGTCATCAGTCTAACCCACTCCGACTTCTGAGGTACTTGTAATTCAAGTCCTCAACTCAATGATGAGAAGTCAACATTTTAGTCCAACTGACCGGTGTAGGAGTTGAACCCGTTACTTCGTCATCAGCACACCGGAAGTTTAATAGCGGGCGCTCTTATCCATTCGGCCATATTGACCTAATATAAAGCTTTTGTTCTACAAGTACATTCGGGAATGGATGGACTATGAAAGTATAATGTATATTTCTTCAATTAAATGCAAGAAAGATAAATTGAACAAAACACAGCATAAGTTATACGTGTAACAGCAGGTACACGAAGAACTATATCATTAAAGGCTGAGCATGTTGTAATGGGAATTACTTCACTACATCTTGGGAGAAAGGAACCATGATTTTAATTTACTGTCAGGCGAATTAATGATAAATTCATCCAGCTTTTAAATCTTTTAATGAAGCACAAACAGCGGGAGATAATTTGAATGATACAGAGAGCTCGAGATAATTTGAATAGAAAACAAAAAGCAGGAGATAATTTGAATATAAATAATTTCAGATCCGAGAATATAACTGCATGACATATCTGAGCAATTATTCTTCATCTTCTATAGTCCATACCGTATGCAGAAATGATTCTTCATCTTCTATAGTCCATACCGTATGCCTTTGGTGACCATGTTTTTCCACAGCCTTCTGTCTCGTGTACTGTCATTCTATAGTCCATGCCGTGTGGCGCTGGTGATCATAGTTGTCCACAACCTTCTTTCGCGTGTGCTGCCAATCGTCTTACAGTTTATGGCGTGTGGCGTTGGTGATCAAGTTTGTCCACAACCTTCTGTCTCGTGTACTGCCAATCGTTTCTGTTATTGGTTTTCCTCCATCCCATAATGTCAGATTGTCTAGCGTCTTCTCTCTTGGTCTCCTTATGCTTCTCTTCCTCTCCAGCCTTCCGGTTGTGACGACATGCTACAGCCTTCCCCTCCTCATGACACACCAAACGTGTATGGACTGTCTTCTTCTGACACGAGTAACCAGTTCTCTCTGTGGCTTAACTTCTTTCAAGATCTCTTTATTGCCCTGTCTACCCACCCACGGTCCTCTCATCATCCTGTTATAAAACCACATCTCCGCATCCTCCATATAATTCCTCACTTATCTGCTAATTGTCCATGATTCACGTGCACACATCAGGAGTGGATCTATATAACTTTTAAAAACTCTGTTCCTCTCCTCGATTGACAAACATCAACGGTTCTAACTGTCATGACATGCAAAGATCTGTAGCAAACCTGCTCTAGAACAGAAGCCTCTCCAAACTACGACATATCTATACACACACCGACGCTCAGTTATGATTGTTAGGAAGCCTGAACAAGTGGAAATACATGACAATTTTTACAGACATGACTCATTAAAGAATAAAACCAATAATAGCTCATGTCACATTAATCTCAATAAAGTTGATGTTACAACAGCGATTAAAAAAACTATAACACGGGGAAATGCCATTAATGTGGCATCAAATTTTGAATGGAATACACACACATAAAATATTTTACGCTCCAGCGAGAATTTATTAGATAATATTTCCGCAGAAAATTTTACAAATAACGCCAGCTTCCGGGTTAGCCCAGCCTGCAGTGAGTGAGTGGCACCTTGCAGTCTTGACAGACCAAATTATGTGAGTTGGAATGTGGCCAATATTCCATCACAATGCCTGGGCAGAGCTTCAGAGAAACATGTGATGCCCAAACGACATGTTCCCTCTCTCGGCCTAGCCTTGTGTTGTCCAGAGGAATGGGTAACCAATACGTCTGGCACAAGGTAGACTGCAGACGCTGACGGCTCAGAGTCAAACCTCCGAGACCTCGCCTCCACGAGTAGGTGGCGAGTGATGGCCAGACCCTGGAACCCAAGGGACCCGGCTTAGAGGCGTTCAGCCAAGTCCCACAGGTGAGGGCCTCGTACGCGCCCGGACCATAAGGACGCGTACATCTGTTAATCACAAGTGTCCGGACCTGTGTAAAGCGTGCACTATCGTCAAACTCCCCGCCCGACCTTAGCGAATCCCGCAACCAGCGGGAATAGGCCCGCCGTAGATATCGCAGGAGATATTGCTCGTCTATTGCGAGCAAATCTCCCATCCTTCCACTGTGCGGATCTCGCGGAACAAGCCAGCTGGAGATATTGCTCGTCTGCTCTGGACAAATGTCTACCGAGACTAACTGAATTAGTAAAGAAACGATAAAAGTAGTGGTATTTCAATGGGCACCAGGAATATCTTAGGTAGTACATACGACACGCTTGATACTAATCATGCCATCCACAGAGTTCCGATTGGTTGATACAAACATGAGGCTACCACAATTTAGCCAATGCTGTGTAAAGAGGGTCCTCTACCTGATGATGTTAGGCATTCATTCGAAGCCAATGTCTTCAATACTGTTGTGTCACATGTTTAAATACGAGGGGAATTTCATTGAAAACTCTAAAAGTGTGATTGAAATTACAGTAACCATGTCATTGTCTTGTAACCTGTAGATATTGTTGTTAAGGATTTCAAGAGGGTTAAGCACGTGACAACACGGTGTAAACGAACACGATGGCGTCATAAGGACAGTTTACAGATGGCAGCACCACTTTTGACATACACCAAACAGTAGCAGCGTTCTGTTATCCGTTTTCTGATCAGTGAAGAGGTGAAATCTATAGACATTCATCGGCGAATGAAGGTCCAGTATGGTGATGTATGCCTGTCAGTCCAGCAAGTGTATGAGTGGAGTAGAATGAAGGTCCAGTATGGTGATGTATGCCTGTCAGTCCAGCAAGTGTATGAGTGCAGTAGGAAGTCTCAAATCGGCGGGACTTCTGTGACGTTCTGTTCTCGACCGGGTTAGGCACACTCTAGTACAATGGTTCTCAACCTGTTTTGGTTACCATATGTTGAGAATGTCATTCCTCCCCTTTCGTATTTCCTCCGTATAAATCCCCCCCCCCCCCCTCTCACCTTGCCCCTACATAGTATACGTAAAAATGGAAGCTAAAATTAATAGCACAAACTAGATCACGCTTAGATGTCTACATAAAACGTGATTTAATAATTGTCCTGCGCAGACTTCAAGTCCTGGGAGATCAAGTCTACCCCGAATCACAGTGCGGCTTCCGCCAGAACCGGTCTACCATTGATATGATATTCTCATTGCGACAGATGCAAGAAAAATGCCGGGAACAAAATCAGCCACTGTTTATTGCCTTCATCGACCTCACAAAGGCATTCGATTTGGTCAGTCGTGAGGGTCTGTTCAAAGCTCTAAAGAAGATTGGCTGCCCACCAACTCTTCTGTCCATTGTGGAATCGTTCCACACAGGCATGAAGGGTATAATCAAGTTTGATGGCTCAACTTCAGAAGAGTTTGAAATCAAGAGTGGAGTTAAGCAAGTTTGTGTACTACCCCCCACCCTCTTTGGGATATACTTTTCACTTCTACTGAAATATGCCTTTCGTGATCAGGATGACGGTATATACATTCACTCACGCTCAGATGGTGGCCTCTATAATGCTCAGAGATTGAAGGCCAAGACCAAAATTAGCAGGGTACTAATCAGAGAGTTGCTTTTTGCAGATGATGCTGCGATTACGACCCACTCTGAGGAAGAATTACAACAGCTACTATCTGCATTCTCCAATGTTTGTTCTGAATTTGGTTTAACAATTAACCAAAAGAAGACACAGATTATGTCACAAGGTGCACATGGTGTACCATCAATCTTTATTGACGACGCCGAACTGGAGATAGTAGTCCATTTTAGATATCTAGGATCAGAGGTAAACTGCTCTGAAACCTGGAGTACAACGAAAGGAGACGAAGCCTTGTTACAAACCTTTGAGAACAAAATTTTAAGACGCATCTTTGGACCCATTAGGGATACACAAAGTGGAGAGTGGAAAAGAAGAAGTAACAAAGACATTTATGATTTGTTTAAGTCCCCGCTAATCACTGGTATCATGAAGGCTAATAGACTACAATGGCTGGGGCATATAGAAAGAATGGAAGATAATAGGGAAACAAAACTCGCTTACACTCAGGAAATAAATGACCGTAGACCCCGAGGTAGACCAAGAAGGCGGTGGAGAGATAATATACATACAGACCTACAAGCACTTGGAATCAACGACTGGCAAGAGAAGGTCCACCAGAGAGACGAATGGAGACAGATTGTATTTGCAGCAAAGAACCTCAATGGCTCGGAATGCTGAAGAAGAAGAAGAAGAAGAAGGATCAGAGGTAAATAGCAAATTATCCCTCGATCAGGAAATCAACATCAGGATTGGCAAGGCAGCAACAACAATGAACATGTTAGCAAAAAGAGTCTGGGAGAACAGGAAGCTTACTGCCAAAACAAAAGTCCTCGTCTACCAAGCCTGTGTCCTTAGCACTCTTCTTTATGGCAGTGAAACCTGGACAACTTACTCACGCCAAGAGAAACGTTTAAACAGCTTTCATATGCGGTGTCTGCGAAGAATACTTGGTATTAAGTGGCAAGACAAAATCACAAATACTGAAGTATTGTAAAAGATCAGGTTGTGTGACGGTGTATTCCATGCTCAGTCTTCGTAGACTTAGATGGATAGGACACGTTAGGAGGATGGATGATGGTAGAATACCAAAGGACATCTTGTTTGGCGAATTACAGACGGGTAGGAGATCTCAGGGTCGGCCTCTACTACGATACAAAGATGTGTGTAAGCGGGACATGATTTATACAGGCATTGATAATGCACATTGGGAGCACGTCGCCGCTGAACGTGTTGCATGGAGGGCAACTATCAGAAATGGAATAAAGACAAAGGAGAAAATGATTGCAGATAAAGCATACAGAGAGCGTGAGAGACGTAAGATGGTGCAAAATGGTGGAAATGACCATGTTTTCACATGCACCTACTGTGGGCAAACATTTGCAGCAAGAATTGGCCTTACCAGCCACACTCGCCACCGCCATGGATCGTAGTTATTAAGCCTTTTTGAAGCACAATGTACCAAACTATCGTCTGTCAAGACGGAAAGGTGCCAATGCAATATCGAAACTGTTAACAAATACATTATCGAAACTGTTAACAAATACATTATCGAAACTGTTAACAAATACATTATCGAAACTGTTAACAAATACATTATCGAAACTGTTAACAAATACATTATCGAAACTGTTAACAAATACATTATCGAAACTGTTAACAAATACACTATCGAAAATGTTAACAAAAGGGGATGCGTGGTCTCGAGGTATGGTGTCGAGTGCTGGAGGTCCCGGGTTCAAGCCCCGGTGAGGACCGGGATTTTTTTCACGTGGACTTCTAGTAATAAAATTTCATCTGATCTCTGGGTAGTGAGATCGGACGCCCGTATGTATTGTTGCGCACGTAAAAAAATCCCTTGGCAGTTAGAAATCGAAAAAGAGTAGCCTAACGGCGCTGCCCGGGCAAAATTTCGAGTTAAAAATCTATCCCAAAGTATTTCATGGATCCTCGCCGGTGCTACGGAGTTCGTGCACTGAGCTGAGTTTCTCCAGAGACTCAGGTTTGAGTTAGGAGGAGAACGGAGCACGTATAGGTTACACCCGTGTGCCGTGCTGTTGATCCATCGACTAAACTAAACTAAAACTAAACTAAACTGTTAACAAATACATTATCGAAACTTTTACAAATGCATTATCGAAACTGTTAACATATAAAAGAGCCAATGCCTTAAATCCTGTTTCGGCATATGGTTAAATACATTATCGAAACTGTTAAACATTTTTTTTTAAATCTGTCAATACTGCCTATAGCACACCTTGCCAGTGGGGGATCTTGAGCCTGAAGAATTAAGGTCGTCTTGCTAGGACAGTCGACGCGAACTACGCAGGTTTGGATTGTTTCGTTTCCCTCCGATAGAAAAATAAACCCAATGTTGACGCCTATCTTTATCAACGTGCGCTCTGAAGTCGACCCAGCCTGATAAATATCTATTTTCTTGGACTTTCCCTGGAAGGGCGGGCGACAAATAAGAGGACTGGTCGTCCCATCTCATAAGTCGTGGCCTAAAATATGAAGGTCCAATACTTCACACTCATGGGCGGTCTCTGCTATGGTTCTATCCTTGACGGATTCTCGATAGCTTCCACTATATCCTGGAGTAGACTGGAGGAAAGAAGAAACAAACAAACAAATAAACAAATTATGTCTTCCTCTTCTGGAGACATAGAATATTAAAAGAAAAAGAAAACTATAACCTCATTAAATAAATATAAAGAAAGAAAGAAAGAAAGAAAGAAAGAAAGAAAGAAAAAAAAGGGGGGGGGGAGATTCTTCTATATATTATATCCAGATATTCTTCAATTGAAAAGGCTTGATACATTCTAAAAGAAAACAGAAAGAAAGAACAAGCAAAACAAACAAAGAAACAAACAAACAGGAAGAAAGAAAGAAAGATTCAAAGATAGAAAGAACGACGTAAATAATGAAAAACACAAACAAGCAAGTAAATACATACAATTGTTTCGTTAAAGACATGTAGATTCAGAAAGAAAAGCAAAAGAAACTACCAAATATAAAATAAAAACTAATTCCTCCCATTCAAATAAACAAAGATTTTTCAAAATATAAAGCGAGAAGAAACAGGGAAAAGCAAGAAAGAAATCATATCCCATAATTCTAAAGGCATCACATATTCCATAAAAAAGAAACAGAACTCTGCTTAATGTAGCGACAGAGAGTTCACGCATTTAAAGCCACGTAAAAAAGGTGGGATTTCCTCCGACATTTCGCAAACTTGCTTGGGGTGGTAATAAATAAATAATGCCATGTCATTATCGCTGTGTTGTTTGTCGGTTAGTAACCATCTGACACGTAGAATAGTGATTAAAATTACTCGCAGTGTACGAACAACTTTACCCCTCTTACGCCGTAGGTAAGTTATGCAATGCAATTTGGCGATCGATTCCCTGCCTTCCTCATCTGCTATTTTACTTACTGGTTAATTCAACTATTGTTAGTGATTTTCATGGATAATTGTACTCGTTAATATATTATGTTGTAATTTTACAAGCTGCAGTGCATTTGGGAGTGGAAGCTAGCAAGTTAATGGAATAACTGATTGTGTAGCAAGGTTTTAAATAATGATACACATATTCAAGACAATATTGACAGACTGGTTATTGTTTGCTGGTAGTAAGCGTTATAGAAGTGGAATAAATGTAAAAAATGGAAAAATGTTTTGTAGGTCGCTGCGATTATAGATGGTTCTCAAGTTGAAGACATGGTGCGTGCTCCCTCTGTCCTGTCTGAAACCTGCCTGTACTTCATGCAATTCGTATTCTAATTTACTTTCAGTCCTCTTCAGGATGGTTCTAATGAGGCTTTTTCTAACAGCACTTGTTAATGTGATAGTATGATGGTGCAGTCTGAAATGTCCTTTCTTTCGGAAAAGGGTGTAAATGTTTGTCTGTCCCTCATCGAGCAAAATAGCACTATTTAGCTGGTATATCTTCGCGTATATTGTGTAGAACAGTGGTTCTTAACCGGTGAGGAATCCCCCCCCCCCCCCCGGGGATAATTTTAGGAATACCAAGGTGGGGGGGGGGGGGGGGAATTAAGATTATTTAAAGATCGCGTTAATACAAGAACCGATTATGTGATATTGTTTTTCCCTCCGTATTTTACGGTTCTGTACTTCTCGCCCCTCAGAAATTCGTTTTATAATGTAAGTAGACCCGCATATGACATTTTATGTAGACGCCTAGACTTGTTCTAGTATGTGTTATTGAAATTAGCTTCCAATTTTACGTATACTGTGTAGGGGCGAGGGGGGGGGGGGGGGGGGGGGGGTTATAGACAGGAAATACGAAAGGAGGGCGGAGACTGTGAATGACATTCTGAACATATGGTGAAGGTGTGCATGGGCCAAAAAAGTTTGAGAACCACTGGTGTAGAATATAAATCAAACTGGTAGTGCACGGTGTTTTCTTCAGGTCTTCAGGGTTCGTAGTTGATGTAAACACGATTGTATTCCAGTGAAATGTTCGGCTGCATCCCGATGAAACACCATTAAATGCTATATATTGTTGAAACAACATTAAATGCTATATATTGTTGAATGAACTAGTATCATGAACTAGTAATTTAATGGGGACTCCAAAGTTACCAGGGGGCTTCGAATGAAAACCGTAATATTTCGACGTAGTCACCACTTCGTTCAATGCAAGTCCCCAAGCGCCGATAAAGTGCTAAGATTCCCCTAAAAAGAAGCGCCCAGTGCCGATAAAGTGCTAAGATTCCCCTAAAAAGAAGCTCCCAGAGCCGATAAAGTGCTAAGATTCCCCTAAAAAGAAGCGCCCAGCGCCGATAAAGTGCTAAGATTCCCCTAAAAAGAAGCGCCCAGCGCCGATAAAGTGCTAAGATTCCCCTAAAAAGAAGCGCCCAGCGCCGATAAAGTGCTAAGATTCCCCCAAAAAGAAGCGCCCAGCGCCGATAAAGTGCTAAGATTCCCCCAAAAAGAAGCGCCCAGTGCCGATAAAGTGCTAAGATTCCCCTAAAAAGAAGCGCCCAGTGCCGATAAAGTGCTAAGATTCCCCTAAAAAGAAGCGCCCAGTGCCGATAAAGTGCTAAGATTCCCCTAAAAAGAAGCGCCCAGTGCCGATAAAGTGCTAAGATTCCCCTAAAAAGAAGCGCCCAGTGCCGATAAAGTGCTAAGATTCCCCTAAAAAGAAGCGCCCAGCGCCGATAAAGTGCTAAGATTCCCCTAAAAAGAAGCGCCCAGTGCCGATAAAGTGCTAAGATTCCCCTAAAAAGAAGCGCCCAGTGCCGATAAAGTGCTAAGATTCCCCTAAAAAGAAGTGCCCAGCGCCGATAAAGTGCTAAGTTCCCCTAAAAAGAAGCGCCCAGCGCCGATAAAGTGCTAAGATTCCCCTAAAAAGAAGCTCCCAGAGCCGATACAGTGCTAAGATTCCCCTAAAAAGAAGCGCCCAGCGCCGATAAAGTGCTAAGATTCCCCTAACAAGAAGCGCCCAGCGCCGATAAAGTGCTAAGATTCCTCTTTTACAAAAGTCTTTTGGTCGCATGTGTAAACACTTATACACGACCTGCGATACCTCTTCATCGAACCGAAAAATCTGTCCTCCTAATGACTCTTTGAGTTGCCCAAACAGGTAGAAATCACTTTGGGCTTGGTCTGGCGAATACGGGCGAGGGGTACACATTGGAAGGGGAGGTCCTCGGTGATTTCAATATTGCACGGGCAGTATGGGGTTGAGCATTGTCATTGTCTCTACTTTGAAGTCCACCTCGTTTGGATTGCATTGTGGGTCTAAGATTATTCCTGAGAAAATATGTATACGCATAATTGGTTAGTTTTTTTTCTCTTGGCATGTAATGCTATAAAATAACACCTCATTCCTCACAAAAGAGAGTCAGAATAACCTTCCCTGCAGATGACTGCGTGGGAAACTTCTTTGGTTCCAGTGTGGTGGGGTGGCGCCACGCCTTGCTCGCGCTCTTAGTTTCCGGCTCATGGTAGTGAACCCATGTTTCATCTCCAGTAACAATTCTTGATAAGAAACCACTAGCTTCTGCTTCAAATCACCTCAAACTTTATTAACAAGCATCAATGCGTCGTTGTTTCAATTCTGGAGTAAGTAGACAGTCGTGTCACCCACATTGCAGACACTTGATTGCACTGTAGCACATCATGGATGGATAATGTCCATCTGAACCTTGACTGGTGTCAACATGTGTGGCAATGTCACTCACAGTCAATCGGCGGTTTTCCTGTAAGAGGCCTTCAACTGCTGCAATCGACTCTAGGGTCACTACTCGGTGTGCTTGACCCGGTCGTAAACAGTCTGTCACAGAAGTCTCGGAGTTTTGAAACTTCCTACTCCACTCATACACTTGCTGGACTGACAGGCATGCATCACCAAACTGGACCTTCACTCTTCAATGAATTTCTTTAGATTTCACCCCTTCACTGATTAAAAAAGAACGGATAACAGAACGCTTCTCCTCTTTGGTGCATTTCAAAAAGTAGGGCAGTCATGTTTAAACTGTCCTTATTGCGTGACTGTGCTCATCTGCACCTCAATGTCACATGCTGAACACCCTTGACATCCTTAACAAGAATATTGACAGGTTACAAGACAATGACAAGGTCGTTGTAATTTCTGTCACACTATTAAACTTCTAATTTGAATCCCCCACGTAGTTACGTGTCCTTTATCGGACGACGAATTCAACCCCGGCATTATTTGGCTGATTTACTAGATAAGTTCACGTTCATGTGCAGTTTCTTTCTGAATGACCAACGCTCATATCCTACGGTCTGGTTCAATACGGACTGCTGCTATAGTCTGTCCGGAAATGAATGCCGTCATTCACGATCAATTATTTTGAAAACTGTCTGTTGCATCGTTATGAAATTTTTCCTGCCGTCTTATATTTACCCCCACCCAAGAAATATGTCTTTGATGGGTCCAAAAGCAATTAAATCATCGAAAGCGGCGGCATTTCTTTGATGTTATGATGAAAAACTAGTGATTTCTCGCTAACAAACTTGTTTTAAAGTAATGAATGCCCCGCCAATTCAGGTGACGACACAAGGTGTATCCGGATTCGTATGGTTGATTGATTGATTGATTGATTGATTGATTGATTTAGGAACCGACATCACAGCATTCGGGGCATTCCCATAAGTGCTCCGTCCCCATCCTCAGCAGCCAGCGAAGAGTTCCAACACTAATAGTACCAGTAGCAATCTGATTATAAGTCCGTCTCGCCTTTCCTCTGAGCGTTGAGCGTCGGCCAGATCCCTTCGTCACTCCTCGTTGTCTCATTCTTGTCAGACCATGGTAATCCATTTGCTCCTCCGAGGTGTGCACGTGCTCCCACAAGGCCGCAACCACGTCTGCCTTGTCATGTATCAATACTCCACCAAGTTCTGCAGAGCCAGCCACTCTGTCCGCCTGTTCATTTCCCAGAACACCGGCATGCCCCGGAGAAAAGATCCAGGCGATGCTTGTCACCCGTGACCTCCGAAGCGAAGTAAGCCACTCCGCACGAAGTCTGCCCGTCCTCACCCTCGTCAGCATGCTTTCTGAGTCAGTTACAATCACGATGTGTGTGTGTGTCGTATTCTCCATATAGCGGAGTGCCGCAGTGACTGCCTCCACTTCCATTCTTAAGCTGGATTCGTATGGGAGTGGGTGCAATAAAAGAAGTAGCTTAAAAGTCGACAGGGTCGACTGCATTGCACCAGGTTTTTATCCCACATGGCCCAGTCTCTTTCCGCAGCACACAGTGTCCCACAAAGCACGAACTCCGTAGCTCCAGCGACGACCCTCGGGAGTCTCCGAAAAATGCACTCGTGAAATGAAGGACGCGGCCCGGAATCGAACATACAACCTTCGGAGCCCGAGTCAGACGGCTTGACCACTTCACCACGGAGACTCCCGAGAGGGGTGCAATGTGTAATATTAGTAAAGACAGAGAATTTACAGAGGCATGGGGTAAATAATGTGTAATTTGACAGGAAAGTAGAAGGAATATATTTCTTACCTTATTTTTCACTTCCTTCTTGTTTCTTCAGCTGCTGGTTAATAATTGTACACATGTATTAGGGCAAATATCAGAAATGGAATAAAGTCAAAGGAGAAAATTATTGCAGAAAAGTCACACACCAAGCGTTTGAGACGTAATATGGTGCATGATGGTGGAAATGACCACGTGTTCACATGCACCCACTGTGAACGGACATTTACAGCGCAAATTGGCCTTATCAGTCACACTCGCTACCGCCATAGTTAAAAGTTATTATGCCTTTTTAAAGCACAAACTATCGTCTGTCAAGACGGCAAGGTGCCAATGAGTGAGAGTATTCATGTTACTAGGATGCATTTAGCTTTTTATATTGAGTTCGTGAAAGCTTCCAAATAGCTGTGCGTTAATGTATGTATGGAGTGACCAGAAATGATACCGCAATTTAGTCATCATGTGTCCATTTTTAAGGATCTGTTCAGCTGTCTGTGTAGTTTGTTCACACGTATACATGGGTGACAGACCCGCTTTGAGTCTTCGTGAAAGATTGTCTACTCTGCTGTTTACCGTTCAGAGACGGAACATGATTACCTGTTTTGCACTATGAAAATAGTTGTCAGTGTCTCTGTAGTGGGCTTTCTTCTTAACGACCAAGATGTTGGTCCTCTTTTCATTGAAGTTTATAGATTGATTCGTATGCACGTGTGTTGTCCCCTAATTTGACAACGTGTTTGCTCTCACGTTTCTTGTCATGCCACAATATGTCAGTTTCAACCGCAGTATTACTCTTCTGTTGGTATTCAATGCGTTTAGTGCGTGTGCGTGTGTGTGTGTGTGTGTGTGTGTGTGTGTGTGTGTGTTTGTGTGTGTGTGTGTGTGTTCAATACCACTTGTTTGTCACCGCTGAGGGCTTGCGGAATTGAAAATTCATCACTGTGGAATACAAACTGTTGCCATTGACATTGTGCTGATGCTGTAATGTTTAGGGGTTAGATTCGTCTGAATAGTTGGAGCAAAATATCCCAGTAAGCGTGCATGTGGATTAAAGTCTGCGATCTGCTCAGACCTTAATCTGTGTCTGACGATTCCAGCAGGTTGATGACTGCTCTCGGTTGCATAAAATTCAATCCATCCTTTCTCCAATAGTCCTCTTCCTCTTTCAACACATGGTCCTCACATTTTTCCAGTAACTTTTATCAATATTAAATAGCGCGGACTGGGTTAGTATCTTGATGTCAGACAATTTGAATATAGTATTGTCAGCTGCCACCTGTCCTTTAATTTAAGCCCACACAAGTTCTATAGGGTTAAAATGAAAATGGTACGGCGGAAGTCTCAAGCACCCATGACGATACTCTTCTATCAACTTGTCGATTTGATATTTCTTGCTTTTTAGCGTCTGTTTTACAAGGGACAACAATTCTAGTTAGAAATACGTTTCTGGAAATGGTGTGTTTTCCATTCGGAACCATATCTTTATTGCTCCCTTTGTGCTCGATGCTTTAGGTATTTTGTCTTCTTGGGCAACAACATTGATATCATGCATTGTCCATAATTGGACACAGCGGTCTATCTAGGGGTGGAAGCACAGTATTCTCGAGCCAATCTCTAAATACATTACCATTCATCTTATTATGATAATTCCTATTGTCTGTATGCTTTGATACGAACACGAGCCCAGCATTCTGTTGTAAGCCATTATGCGTATTACCAGCATGGGCCATGACCAAAAGCTGTCCTATACTACTGGGCACATATCGCTTTATCTGTCCATCCACTGATTGTCATTCCTTATCACTTGTATGGTACGCATTGATCCACATTTCATCCAAATACACTATGCCGTAATTGTCTTTGCGCATTTCCCTTATTTCACATAGGTATCTGATTCTCATGGCTCCTAAATGCGGTTGCTCGCAAAGAATATTTCTACCTCCCTTGTACTTTCTAAAAGTGAAGATAATGTCCTTATAATTTTCCACAAAGTTGTTTTGGGTAGCTCTATGTTATTGTTCTTTCGCAACCAAACCCTAAGTTTTCTTACAGTCACTGTTTCTTTGGCATCCAGCATTTGTATAATGCTGGATAATCCTGGATATAAAATCCAAAATTTTTATAATTTTAGGAGTCTCCGTGGCGAAGTGGTCAAGCTTTTTGACGCGGGCTCCAAAGGTTGTGGGTTCGATTCCGGGCCGCATCCTTTGGTTCACGACTTAAATTTTTCGGAGACTTCTGTGGGTCGTCACTAGAGCTGCGGAGTTCGTACTTTGTGCGATGCTTTCCGCGCTGCGGAAAGAGACCGAGCCATATGGGATAGAACCCGGTGCAATGAAGTCGACCCTGTCGACTTTTAAGAGACTTTTTAAAGCATTTTTTATAATAGCTCGCCTATGAAATCTTTGTCAAAGCTGTCTACAATAACCTTTCTACCTACCGTTTTGTTATTGCGTGGTGGTTTAATTCCAGATTCTTGCACCCATCGACGAAATGACCGTTTATCAAACCCAATGCATGCACTGTTCTTTTTTCGGAATTTGTAATAGTATAAAACAGTTTCCTGCCATCAGCTTCATGACAAAAATATGTGTACAACTTCATAGCGATGCTTTGAAGTGTATACACAATTTCGCATTAAATCCCATTGAAAAATATTCACACATTTCAATGATAGCGATAAGTGGTAAGATTTAAAAAAAAAAAAAAAAAAATCAGGTTTCATGAAATAACCCACATTTTGACGACACCTCTGAATACTCCCAGTTTAAACAGCGCGGGGTTCTTGGCATAAGGCCAATCCCGTGAAACACGTAGAATATTCAACATTGAACGCTGATTGTCTGGCTAAGGTGTAATACATTTAAAATTATGAACTTACTCTCTGACCCGAAAATTATATGCCGCATATAAACAAACATTGAAATCTGCTGTACAATCTCCAGAACAAAAAATTTTTGTTGGGTGGACATGATGATAAGGTTATATGCTAAATCTCGTAGTTTTCCCTCAGTTGGTTACTGAGATATGGATTTTTATATCGAGGCAAACAAATGAGAATGCACTATAATTTTGAACACGGTATGCGGGATTCCGAAACTCGTTCGCTACACCCTCGCCCCAGTGGCCGGCTTAATTTGTACATCTGGCAGATATCTTCGGTAAATATCTGAGACAATAAACTGACCACAAATATTTTTTAAGAAAACACGAAAACATAATGGCATTAAATGTCAGAGTTCTATACAGGTTCGAGAATTTTAACGTATTTAATGATTATCAGAAAATGTCATCACTCTAATTCCCACGAAGCGATAGAAAGGTATTGATTTAACAATAAAGTAATACATCATTATAATAATTATCTTCCACTTTTGCCGCCGAGCGTCGTAAGGAGGATTTGTTTACTTATAGCGTCTGATGAGTGGTAGTGGATAGTGTCATTGGGTGATTATACAGCGTCTTTGATATCGTCAGTCTATTTTCTGTTTGGTCGTCTCCATATTCTCATTTCAGATCTTCTTTGATGTAGCGTCAGTACTGGTAGCTGATGATATTGTATTCTAACGAGATGGCCAAATCATTTGATCTTCTGCCTTTCAATAAGTGTGGAACAAGGTTATGATCCCGCTGTCTGTCTGATAACATCATTTCTTACTCGGTCTAGGATTGTTAAGTTGGCAGCTCTTCTCAGCCACCTAATCTCACAGGTCGAGGTCACCTTTGCCGAATGAATAAGAACGCGGGTTCTAAAACATCCCTATGCTGATGCCGAGATGAGAGGTTCATCCCCCACACTGACCATCCATCCATCCATCATGTGCCATGCCGGTAAGCGTGGGCGGACATGTTTTGCCATCTCACTCGATCACCAGAGTCGTGGATCAGCTCCGTGTTTCTGTCTCGACCATGCCACAAGGCCAAGCCATCCAGGTACTTGCTTCTAGGTCTTCCCCTTGGTCTCTTCCCCTGGATCTTACCAGTTGTCACCAAGTTCTCCAGATCATTTCTTCTCATAACATGCCCAAAATATTGTGACTGTCTACGTCTAATGTCTCTAATCAGTTTACGATCTTCATTTGTTTCTTGAAGAACTTGTTCATTGGTCTTTCTGGCTGTCCATGGTATTCTTTGCATTTTCCTCAGAAACCACATTTCTACAGCTATCAGATGTTTTTCAGCCTGACTGCTCATTGCCCAAGCTTCACATCCATATAAGAGTACAGGTTCTATGTAGCATCTCAAAACTCTTTTTCTCGTTTCAATTGACATCTTTTTACCACACGACATGATTTTCTTGGCATCTATAAAGAAGGTAGTTTGCCATTGCTTTCCTTCCTAGCAGTGACCATACTGGTCAGTGACCGTAGCCAATGACTCCTCAAAAAAAAAAAAAGAGATCCTCTGCCTACCGTCGTGTAGGTGGAGACCATAACCTACAACTATCTGTCGGCTGCTCTTCATCTTCATCCACCACCTACACCCATAGCTTCACGTAACCCTGATCGGGGGGGGGGGGGGTTAAACGGGTACTCCACCTTCCCCAAGGATGTCCCGTAGGCTAGCGGATGGAAGGAGGCGTCTTATTTCTCCTTTGATGGGGGATACACCTACCCACACTGACAGTTGGACCAAAATGTTGACTTCTCGTCCTTGACTTGGGGACGTAAATTACAAATACCACTGATTGGGTTCGCCTGATAGCGAGGAACAATGTTAACAGGAAAAGCAAATCCACTCGCAAAATTCAGTCCAGCACTACCACGGAAGTAGGGCGTATGGACTACGCTTGAGTTCTAAGTGAGCGAGCGCAAAACAAACACACACACAAATGTCACAGGTGTTGATTTTGTGTAAGCGTGAAATGGATGTCCAAGTTTGGCATTTGTAGCATAGGGTTGGTGTGAATATGTGTGGCATAACGCAGCCAACATTATTCATTTATCAACATCTGCCGCAAAAAGAGGAAACAACATTAAAAGAAATTGACTTCACAACCGCAAATGGAGATTGGGACTTGAAACTTAACATCGAAACTGGAACTGAACAAGTGACAAATGACGTGGATTCTTAGAAAGATTTCATCAGACCAAGCTCGGAACCCCATTGGATGGGAGAAACACGTGACCCGCCTTCGCGCCAGGGCATAATTAACATATATTACTATTTCATCAGAAATATTAATAAGCCCGCACTTTTGTCTGAACTCGCTCCATGGACGGATGTGAGAAGATTGTGTGACCAAAAATTCAATGGGCAAGGCAGAAGTCTGGATCCAAGGTACGTTTTGTTAGTCCCTTGATTAGACTAAGAACCCGATGTATCAAGTATCAAGTAATGTAAACCCATGTTTGTGATGTCAATTGAAATGTATTATTATTAATTAAAACCTCTGAAATGTAAAAATGCTCGACTGTAGATTCTAACGACGCAAAGCCATTCCCGGGCAAAATATTCTCTTCGATGAAACTACAATCTCTGATATTCTTAAAGATAATTATTAACTTTAAGAAGTGCATTATACTACTACTTTCTATTCTAAACAACTGTGAGAAGTGATGATTCGAAAGCAATCTTGTGCATTTCACCAGAAACATTGTTAAAGATGCTATCACTATCTACAGCTGAAATGACAGTTCGTGTACTAGAACAAGTGCCTTGTTCTAAAACAGACTTATCTATGCCTGTTTACGATCTAGAAAGCTGAAAGTGAAATCAATCTTTCCTTTCTCCTTTATCTATAGAATTAATAGGGTTTGGCGAAATAAATATTTATATTTATGTCAAATTTAATTAGATAAGAGCACTTATGAACTGCAATACATGAGAAAGTTGTGCTTCGCGGAACACCATCACGCGCAGTGAACTTAACTCATTACTCAACATAACTTAAAAACACAACACCACTCCACACCACTCATCACCACACAACACAACACTCAACATCACAACAACAACAGGTAATGGAAGAGAGTTATTAGACACAAGAAGAAGAAGTAGTTAATTGGGAAAACACAGAGAATTATTTATACACATTGTAAACACCATTGAGTAGAAGAAATGTTATAAATGTATGTCATTTATTTACATGCATCTTGACACCTTCTCACTCTTGTCATTGTCTCACTGTACACGTTCACTGACCCAGGTCAAATGAGGACTTACATACAGCAGGAACAAGTTGATACAAGGCGTACACAGTGTGATAAACTCTGACCACCCCAAATTAACCCAACACTAGCTTAGAGAGAAAAAGAGGGGGAGGGGAACTAGTTCCTACTTCAGGAATTTAGATTTCTTCCGACCTACTTCTTATTATTGTATTGGTAGGAATGTATATATTTATGTGAATATTCATCAGTGATCTTGGTGGCTACATACCAACAACCACCCAACACATCAGCAAATTAACCACCTAAATCAGACCTGAGGGAGGGAAGCCGAGAGAAAGAGATGAACCACAAGTGAGATGGAGGATGACTTGGCTATGAACAGAGCATGGGGAGGCCTTCAGAGGAGCTATACGGGCAGACCTGAAGTGGATCCATCAGTCAATGGACCCTGGCTTACCTAATCCTCCAGTCACCAGGTTACTTTTCTCATTGGTAGACACCACACCCAATTTCAGGAAAACTGATATTTAATGGTTGAGACATCACCATCACACTTAATATGTACAACATCAAAATGTTTACTATGTTTTCACACTTGTTGACATCTCATATATTGATGCTTGTTATTGATTGTCTGGGACAATGGTCCAATGTGCAACTGTTCTATTACTTTGTGTAAATCACAATAGAGATGTATGTACTGACCAGAAGGCTCAGGCCAGTCAATAAATGATTAACATGAATTGACCTTCTGTTAATTTGTCAGTTCAAACCTATCTGTGTCAACAACTTCTTTGTACATCATGTTGTCAAAATCTAATGTGATTGATTATGTGTTTGATTGTTTACAGATAAATTAACTCATAATGACTTACTAAAATGGGGAAATACAAAGACTCTAGATCTATCAACTGCTCAACATCCATGTTTTCTTCATCTAAATCAGGCTGAGAAGATTCTCCAGACTTTCCTCAGATTTGATCAACTAAAGTGGGCTCCAGAGCTATCAGAATCATTGGAGAAGGGGCAGATTCCCAGTTAGTAAATTACCATTCTCACCAGGGCCATAATCTAGATCTCCTAGACAATACTTAACAAAACTAGGCCTGCAGATAACTTCAAGGTTCATATTCTGGGGTTATTGAAGATAGAAGAGGATGGGGCTCTACATCTTTTGTTAGAGATGGGGCATGCACTACAGTGATCTCCCACTCCCTTCAAAAATATATGACAATATGCTATTTATTATTTGTCGTTTTGCTAAAGAAACAAGAAGCGTGTAATGGGGAACAATGGACTAATGAATAGCTTATGGATAGAGTGAATTTGTTTCAGGAAAGTTAGTTGTTTGAGTGGTTTCAGTCTTCATTTAATCTCGTGGATTGCGCCAGATGGTGGGCGTTGTCATAGTTATAAACAAAGCCAAATGATAGCCTTTATTGGAGGTCGGCTTGGCCGAATTGATAGAGCGCTCGCTCTTAAACCACCAGTGTGCTAATGTTGAGGTAGTGGGTTCAACTCCTACACCGGTCGGCTGGGCTTAAATGTTGACTTCTTGTCATTGACTTGAGGACGTAAACTATAAGTATCTCAGAACTCGGAGTGGTTTCGTCTAATGCAGTGGTTCTCAACCGGTGAGGAATTCCTCCCAAGGGGGGAATTTTATGGCTTCCAGGGGTGGGTGAGGGATTAAGATTATTTCAAGATCGCGTTAATACAAGAACCGATTACGTTATATTGTTTTTTATCACCATACTTTACATTTCTGTACTTCTTGCCCTTATGAAATTCATTTTATAACGTAAGTAGACCCTCAAATCACGTTTTATGTAGACGTATAGATTTGTTCTAGTATCTGTTATTAAATTTAGCTTCCATTTTTATGTACACTGTGTAGGGGTGGGGGTGGGGTGGGGGAATTTATAGGGAGGAAATACAAAAGGAGGGGAATGACGTTCTGAAAGTATCGTAAAGGGGGCACGGGCCAAAAAAGGATGAGAACCACCGGTCTAATGGCATAAAGTAATAAGATAATCGACGCGCAAGAATCAATCCAGTGCACCAAAGGTAGTTGCTCGTGTTAAGACTAGATTGAGTTCAGAACGAGCGTGTGTATAGGGGAGAAATAAACCTAAACGAGCGTGTGTATAGGGGAGAAATAAACCTAAACGAGCGGGTGTATAGGGGAGAAATAAACCTAAACGAGCGTGTGTATAGGGGAGAAATAAACCTAAACGAGCGTGTGTATAGGGGAGAAATAAACCTAAACGAGCGTGTGTATAGGGGAGAAATAAACCTAAACGAGCGGGTGTATAGGGGAGAAATAAACCTAAACGAGAGCGTGTGTATAGGGGAGAAATAAACCTAAACGAGCGGGTGTATAGGGGAGAACTAAACCTAAACGAGCGTGTGTATAGGGGAGAAATAAACCTAAACGAGCGTGTGTATAGGGGAGAAATAAACCTAAACGAGCGTGTGTATAGGGGAGAAATAAACCTAAACGAGCGTGTGTATAGGGGAGAAATAAACCTAAACGAGCGTGTGTATAGGGGAGAAATAAACCTAAACGAGCGTGTGTATAGGGAGAAATAAACCTAAACGAGCGTGTGTATAGGGAGAAATAAACCTAAACGAGCGTGTGTATAGGGGAGAAATAAACCTAAACGAGCGGGTGTATAGGGGGAGAAATAAACCTAAACGAGCGTGTGTATAGGGGAGAAATAAACCTAAACGAGCGTGTGTATAGGGGAGAAATAAACCTAAACGAGCGTGTGTATAGGGGAGAAATAAACCTAAACGAGCGTGTGTATAGGGGAGAAATAAACCTAAACGAGCGTGTGTATAGGGAGAAATAAACCTAAACGAGCGTGTGTATAGGGGAGAAAATAAACCTAAACGAGCGGGTGTATAGGGGAGAAATAAACCTAAACGAGCGTGTGTATAGGGGAGAAATAAACCTAAACGAGCGTGTGTATAGGGGAGAAATAAACCTAAACGAGCGGTGTGTATAGGGGAGAAATAAACCTAAACGAGCGTGTGTATAGGGGAGAAATAAACCTAAACGAGCGTGTGTATAGGGGAGAAATAAACCTAAACGAGCGTGTGTATAGGGGAGAAATAAACCTAACGAGCGTGTGTATAGGGGAGAAATAAACCTAAACGAGCGTGTGTATAGGGGAGAAATAAACCTAAACGAGCGTGTGTATAGGGGAGAAATAAACCTAAACGAGCGTGTGTATAGGGGAGAAATAAACCTAAACGAGCGTGTGTATAGGGGAGAAATAAACCTAAACGAGCGTGTGTATAGGGGAGAAATAAACCTAAACGAGCGTGTGTATAGGGGGAGAAATAAACCTAAACGAGCGGTGTATAGGGAGAAATAAACCTAAACGAGCGTGTGTAATAGGGGAGAAATAAACCTAACGAGCGGGTGTATAGGGGAGAAATAAACCTAAACGAGCGTGTGTATAGGGAGAAATAAACCTAACGAGCGTGTGTATAGGGGAGAAATAAACCTAAACGAGCGTGTGTATAGGGAGAAATAAACCTAAACGAGCGTGTGTATAGGGGAGAAATAAACCTAAACGAGCGGTGTATAGGGGAGTAAATAAACCTAAACGAGCGTGTGTATAGGGGAGAAATAAACCTAAACGAGCGTGTGTATAGGGGAGAAATAAACCTAAACGAGCGTGTGTATAGGGGAGAAATAAACCTAAACGAGCGTGTGTATAGGGGAGAAATAAACCTAAACGAGCGTGTGTATAGGGGAGAAATAAACCTAAACGAGCGTGTGTATAGGGGAGAAATAAACCTAAACGAGCGTGGTGTATAGGGGAGAAATAAACCTAAACGAGCGTGTGTATAGGGGGAGAAATAAACCTAAACGAGCGGGTGTATAGGGGAGAAATAAACCTAAACGAGCGTGTGTATAGGGGAGAAATAAACCTAAACGAGCGTGTGTATAGGGGAGAAATAAACCTAAACGAGCGTGGTGTATAGGGGAGAAATAAACCTAAACGAGCGTGTGTATAGGGGAGAAATAAACCTAAACGAGCGTGTGTATAGGGGAGAAATAAACCTAAACGAGCGTGTGTATAGGGGAGAAATAAACCTAAACGAGCGTGTGTATAGGGGAGAAATAAACCTAAACGAGCGTGTGTATAGGGGGAGAAATAAACCTAAACGAGCGTGTGTATAGGGGAGAAATAAACCTAAACGAGCGTGTGTATAGGGAGAAATAAACCTAAACGAGCGTGTGTATAGGGGAGAAATAAACCTAAACGAGCGTGTGTATAGGGGGAGAAATAAACCTAAACGAGCGTGTGTATAGGGGAGAAATAAACCTAAACGAGCGTGTGTATAGGGGAGAAATAAACCTAAACGAGCGTGTGTATAGGGGAGAAATAAACCTAAACGAGCGTGTGTATAGGGGAGAAATAAACCTAAACGAGCGGTGTGTATAGGGGATAAATAAACCTAACGAGCGTGTGTATAGGGGAGAAATAAACCTAAACGAGCGTGTGTATAGGTGAGAAATAAACCTAAACGAGCGGGTGTATAGGGGAGAAATAAACCTAAACGAGCGTGTGTATAGTGGAGAAATAAACCTAAACGAGCGTGTGTATAGGGGAAGAAATAAACCTAAACGAGCGTGTGTATAGGGGAGAAATAAACCTAAACGAGCGTGTGTATAGGGGAGAAATAAACCTAAACGAGCGTGTGTATAGGGGAGAAATAAACCTAAACGAGCGTGTGTATAGGGGAGAAATAAACCTAAACGAGCGTGGTGTATAGGGGAGAAATAAACCTAAACGAGCGTGTGTATAGGGGAGAAATAAACCTAAACGAGCGTGTGTATAGGGAGAAATAAACCTAAACGAGCGTGTGTATAGGGGAGAAATAACCTAAACGAGCGTGTGTATAGGGGAGAAATAAACCTAAACGAGCGTGTGTATAGGGGAGAAATAAACCTAAACGAGCGTGTGTATAGGGGAGAAATAAACCTAAACGAGCGTGTGTATAGGGGAGCAATAAACCTAAACGAGCGTGTGTATAGGGGAGAAAATAAACCTAAACGAGCGGTGTGTATAGGGGAGAAATAAACCTAAACGAGCGTGTGTATAGGGGAGAAATAAACCTAAACGAGCGTGTGTATAGGGGAGAAATAAACCTAAACGAGCGGGTGTATAGGGGAGAAATAAACCTAAACGAGCGGGTGTATAGGGGAGAAATAAACCTAAACGAGCGTGTGTATAGGGGAGAAATAAACTAAACGAGCGTGTGTATAGGGGAGAAATAAACCTAAACGAGCGTGTGTATAGGGGAGAAATAAACCTAAACGAGCGTGTGTATAGGGGAGAAATAAACCTAACGAGCGTGTGTATAGGGGAGAAATAAACCTAAACGAGCGTGTGTATAGGGGAGAAATAAACCTAAACGAGCGTGTGTATAGGGGAGAAATAAACCTAAACGAGCGTGTGTATAGGGGAGAAATAAACCTAAACGAGCGTGTGTATAGGGGAGAAATAAACCTAAACGAGCGGGTGTATAGGGGAGAATAAACCTAAACGAGCGTGTGTATAGGGAGAAATAAACCTAAACGAGCGGGTGTATAGGGGAGAAATAAACCCTAAACGAGCGTGTGTATAGGGGAGACATAAACCTAAACGAGCGTGTGTATAGGGGAGAAATAAACCTAAACGAGCGTGTGTATAGGGGAGAAATAAACCTAAACGAGCGTGTGTATAGGGGAGAAATAAACCTAAACGAGCGTGTGTATAGGGGAGAAATAAACCTAAACGAGCGTGTGTATAGGGGAGAAATAAACCTAAACGAGCGTGTGTATAGGGGAGAAATAAACCTAAACGAGCGTGTGTATAGGGGAGAAATAAACCTAAACGATGCGGGTGTAATAGGGGAGAAATAAAACCTAAACGAGCGTGTGTATAGGGGAGAAATAAACCTAAACGAGCGGGTGTATAGGGAGAAATAAACCTAAACGAGCGTGTGTATAGGGGAGAAATAAACCTAAACGAGCGTGTGTATAGGGGAGAAATAAACCTAAACGAGCGTGTGTATAGGGGAGAAATAAACCTAAACGAGCGTGTGTATAGGGGAGAAATAAACCTAAACGAGCGTGTGTATAGGGGAGAAATAAACCTAAACGAGCGTGTGTATAGGGGAGAAATAAACCTAAACGAGCGGGTGTATAGGGGAGAAATAAACCTAAACGAGCGTGTGTATAGGGGAGAAATAAACCTAAACGAGCGGGTGTATAGGGGAGAAATAAACCTAAACGAGCGGGTGTATAGGGGAGAAATAAACCTAAACGAGCGTGTGTATAGGGGAGAAATAAACTAAACGAGCGTGTGTATAGGGGAGAAATAAACCTAAACGAGCGTGTGTATAGGGGAGAAATAAACCTAAACGAGCGGGTGTATAGGGGAGAAATAAACCTAAACGAGCGTGTGTATAGGGGAGAAATAAACCTAAACGAGCGTGTGTATAGGGGAGAAATAAACCTAAACGAGCGTGTGTATAGGGGAGAAATAAACCTAAACGAGCGTGTGTATAGGGGAGAAATAAACCTAAACGAGCGTGTGTATAGGGGAGAAATAAACCTAAACGAGCGGTGTGTATAGGGGAGAAATAAACCTAAACGAGCGTGTGTATAGGGGAGAAATAAACCTAAACGAGCGTGTGTATAGGGGAGAAATAAACCTAAACGAGCGTGTGTATAGGGGAGAAATAAACCTAAACGAGCGTGTGTATAGGGGAGAAATAAACCTAAACGAGCGTGTGTATAGGGGAGAAATAAACCTAAACGAGCGTGTGTATAGGGGAGAAATAAACCTAAACGAGCGTGTGTATAGGGGAGAAATAAACCTAAACGAGCGTGTGTATAGGGGAGAATAAACCTAAACGAGCGTGTGTATAGGGAGAAATAAACCTAAACGAGCGGGTGTATAGGGGAGAAATAAACCTAAACGAGCGGGGTATAGGGGAGAAATAAACCTAAACGAGCGTGTGTATAGGGGAGAAATAAACCTAAACGAGCGTGTGTATAGGGGAGAAATAAACCTAAACGAGCGTGTGTATAGGGGAGAAATAAACCTAAACGAGCGTGTGTATAGGGGAGAAATAAACCTAAACGAGCGTGTGTATAGGGGAGAAATAAACCAAAACGACCGTGTGTATAGGGGAGAAATAAACCTAAACGAGCGTGTGTATAGGGGAGAAATAAACCTAAACGAGCGTGTGTATAGGGGAGAAAAAACCTAAACGAGCGTGTGTATAGGGGAGAAATAAACCTAAACGAGCGTGTGTATAGGGGAGAAATAAACCTAAACGAGCGTGTGTATAGGGAGAAATAAACCTAAACGAGCGGTGTATAGGGGAGAAATAAACCTAAACGAGCGTGTGTATAGGGGAGAAATAAACCTAAACGAGCGTGTGTATAGGGAGAGAATAAACCTAAACGAGCGGGTGTATAGGGGAGAAATAACCTAAACGAGCGTGTGTATAGGGGAGAAATAAACCTAAACGAGCGGGTGTATAGGGGAGAAATAAACCTAAACGAGCGTGTGTGTATAGGGGAGAAATAAACCTAAACGAGCGGGTGTATAGGGGAGAAATAAACCTAAACGAGCGTGTGTATAGGGGAGAAATAAACCTAAACGAGCGTGGTATCGGGGAGAGAAATAAACCTAAACGAGCGGGTGTATAGGGAGAAATAAACCTAAACGAGCGTGTGTATAGGGAGAAAATAAACCTAAACGAGCGTGTGTATAGGGGAGAAATAAACCTAAACGAGCGGGTGTTATAGGGGAGAAATAAACCTAAACGAGCGTGTGTATAGGGGAGAAATAAACTAAACGAGCGGGTGTATAGGGGAGAAATAAACCTAAACGAGCGTGTGTATAGGGGAGAAATAAACCTAAACGAGCGTGTGTATAGGGGAGAAATAAACCTAAACGAGCGTGTGTATAGGGGAGAAATAAACCAAACGAGCGTGTGATAGGGGAGAAATAAACCTAAACGAGCGGTGTATAGGGGAGAAATAAAACCTAAACGAGCGTTGTATAGGGGAGAAATAAACCTAAACGAGCGTGTGTATAGGGGAGAAAATAACCTAAACGACGCGTGGTGTATAGGGGAGAAATAAAACCTAAACGAGCGTGTGTATAGGGGAGAAATAAACCTAAACGAGCGTGTGTATAGGGAGAAATAAACCTAAACGAGCGTGTGTATAGGGGAGAAATAAACTAAACGAGCGTGTGTATAGGGGAGAAATAAACCTAAACGAGCGGTGTATAGGGGAGAAATAAACCTAAACGAGCGTGTGTATAGGGGAGAAATAAACCAAAACGGAGCGTGTGTATAGGGGAGAAATAAACCTAAACGAGCGGTGTGTATAGGGGAGAAATAAACCTAAACGAGCGTGTGTATAGGGGAGAAATAAACCAAACGCCGTGTGTATAGGGGAGAAATAAACCTAAACGAGCGTGTGTATAGGGGAGAAATAAACCTAAACGAGCGTGTGTATATGGGAGAAATAAACCTAACGAGCGTGTGTATAGGGGAGAAATAACCTAAACGAGCGTGTGTATAGGGGAGAATAAACCTAAACGAGATGTGTATAGGGGAGAAATAAACCTAAACGAGCGTGTGTATAGGGGAGAAATAAACCAAACGAGCGTGTGTATAGGGGAGAAATAAACCTAAACGAGCGTGTGTATAGGGGAGAAAAACCAAAACGAGCGTGTGTATAGGGGAGAAAGAACCTAACGAGCGTGTGTATAGGGGAGAAATAAACCTAAACGAGCGTGTGTATAGGGGAGAAATAAACCAAAACGAGCGTGTGTATAGGGGAGAATAAACCTAAACGAGCGTGTGTATAGGGGAGAAATAAACCTAAACGAGCGTGTGTATAGGGAGAAATAAACCTAAACGAGCGTGTGTATAGGGGAGAAATAAACTAAACGAGCGTGTGTATAGGGGAGAAATAAACCTAAACGAGCGTGTGTATAGGGGAGAAATAAACCTAAACGAGCGTGTTGTATAGGGGAGAAATAAACCTAAACGAGGGTGTATAGGGGAGAAATAAACCTAAACGAGCGTGTGTATAGGGAGAAATAAACCTAAAACGAGCGTGGTATAGGGAGAAATAAACCAAACGAGCGTGTGTTATAGGGGAGAAATAAACCTAAACGAGCGTGTGTATAGGGGAGAAATAAAACCTAAACGAGCGTGTGTATAGGGGAGAAATAAACCTAAACGAGCGGTGTATAGGGGAGAAATAAACCTAAACGAGCGTGTGTATATGGGAGAAATAAACCTAAACGAGCGTGTGTATAGGGGAAATAAACCTAAACGAGCGTGTGTATAGGGGAGAAATAAACCTAAACGAGCGTGTGTATAGGGGAGAAATAAACCTAAACGAGCGGGTGTATAGGGGAGAAATAAACCTAAACGAAGCGTGTGTATAGGGGAGAAATAAACATAAACGAGCGTGTGTATAGGGGAGAAATAAACCTAAACGAGCGTGTGTTATAGGGAGAGAACTAAACCTAAACGAGCGGTGTATAGGGGAGAAATAAACCTAAACGAGGTCGTGTATAGGGGAGAAATAAACCTAAACGAGCGGGTGTATAGGGGAGAAATAAACCTAAACGAGCGTGTGTATAGGGGAGAAATAAACCTAAACGAGCGTGGTGTATAGGGGAGAAATAAACCTAAACGAGCGGGTGTATAGGGGAGAAATAACCTAACGAGCGTGTGTATAGGGGAGAAATAAACCTAAACGAGCGTGTGTATAGGGGAGAAATAAACCTAAACGAGCGTGTGTATAGGGGAGAAATAAACCTAAACGAGCGGGTGTATAGGGGAGAAATAACCTAAACGATGCGTGTGTATAGGGGAGAAATAAACCTAAACGAGCGGGTGTATAGGGAGAAATAAACCTAAACGAGCTGTGTGTATAGGGGAGAAATAAACCTAAACGAGCGTGTGTATAGGGGAGAAATAAACCTAAACGAGCGGTGTTATAGGGGAGAAATAAACCTAAACGAGCGGGTGTATAGGGAGAAATAAACCTAAACGAGCGGTGTATAGGGGAGAAATAACCAAACGAGGGTGTATAGGGAGAAATAAACCTAAACGAGAGTGTGTATAGGGGAGAAATAAACCTAAACGAGCGTGTGTATAGGGGAGAAATAAACCTAAACGAGCGTGTGTATAGGGGAGAAATAAACCTAAACGAGCGTGTGTATAGGGGAGAAATAAACTAAACGAGCGTGTGTATAGGGGAGAAATAAACCTAAACGAGCGTGTGTATAGGGGAGAAATAAACCTAAACGAGCGTGTGTATAGGGGAGAAATAAACTAAACGAGCGTGTGTATAGGGGAGAAATAAACCTAAACGAGCGTGTGTATAGGGGAGAAATAAACCTAAACGAGCGTGTGTATAGGGGAGAAATAAACCTAAACGAGCGTGTGTATAGGGGAGAAATAAACCTAAACGAGCGTGGGTATAGGGGAGAAATAAACCTAAACGAGCGTGTGTATAGGGGAGAAATAAACCTAAACGAGCGGGTGTATAGGGGAGAAATAAACCAACGAGCGTGTGTATAGGGAGAAAAAACCTAAACGAGCGTGTGTATAGGGGAGAAATAAACCTAAACGAGTGTGTATAGGGGAGAAAATAAACAAAACGAGCGTGTATAGGGGAGAAATAAACCTAAACGAGCGTGGTATAGGGGAGAATAAACCTAAACGAGCGTGTGTATAGGGGAGAAATAAACCTAAACGAGCGGTGTATAGGGGAGAAATAAACCTAAACGAGCGTGTGTATAGGGGAGAAATAAACCTAAACGAGCGTGTGTATAGGGGAGAAATAAACCTAAACGAGCGGGTATAGGGGAGAAAAAAACCTAAACGAGCGGTGTATAGGGGAGAAATAAACCTAAACGAGCGTGTGTATAGGGGAGAAATAAACCTAAACGAGCGTGTGTATAGGGGAGAAATAAACCTAAACGAGCGTGTGTATAGGGGAGAAATAAACCTAAACGAGGTGTGTATAGGGGAGAAATAAACCTAAACGAGCGTGTGTATAGGGGAGAAATAAACCTAAACGAGCGTGTGTATGGGGGAGAAAAAAACCCTAAACGAGCGGGTGTATGGGGGAGAAATAAACCTAAACGAGCGGTGTATAGGGGAGAAATAAACCAAACGAGCGGGTGTATAGGGGAGAAAAAAACCCTAAACGAGCGGGTGTATAGGGGAGAAATAAACCCCTTTAAAAAAAACCCGAGCGGGTGTATAGGGGAAAAAAAACCTAAATTCGTTTAAATACCAAGCAAACCTTGATGCGTTCATTGACAACTTCTCGCATGAGTAGTGCGGGCTTGCCGGTCGTGACGAGTCTGTTACAGAAGTCACGCGTGTGAATTCCTACTCCACTCATAAACGGCTGGATGACAGGGCATTCCATCCTGGAACTTCAGTCTCCGATGACCCTTTCGTTAGCCTTCATTGGTATATGAACTAGACTAATTTTCGGCTGTGCTCTGTGTCCTATACGCCGCGTTTATCCCCACGAATCTCCTGGCACCCATATTATACTGGTTCGACTGGGAGACCGGTCAAGTAACAATTATGCCACGACGTGAATTGGAAAGCTTGACACCTGGTCAGCGGTCACGTGTCTCACACTTCTAGATATGCGTTTCTGGTTGTCTCGCAGCCCGTTGTGACATGATCCCACTCCATCACAAGTGGACATGATCCCACTCTATCAAAGTGTGACATGACCCACCTATCACAAGGTGACATGATCCCACTCTATCACAAGTGTGACATGATCCCACTCCATTACAAGTGTGACATGATCCAATCTATCACAAGTGTGACATGTTCCCGCTCTATCACAAGTGTGCCATGTTCCCACTCTATCACAAGTGTGACATGATCCCACTCTATCACAAGTGTGACATGATCCCACTCCATTACAAGTGTGACATGATCCCACTCCACTTACAGTGTGACATGATCCCACTCCATTACAAGTGTGACATGATCCCACTCTATCACAGTGTGACATGATCCCACTCCATTACAAGTGTGACATGATCCCACTCCATTACAAGTGTTACATGATCCCACTCTAATCACAAGTGTGATATGATCCCACTCTATCACAAGTGTGACACTATCCCACTCTATCACAAGTGTGACATGATCCCACTCTACACATAGTGTGACATGTTCCCGCTCTATCACAAGTGTTACATGATCCCACTCCATTACAAGTGTGACATGATCCGACTCTATCAACAAGGTGGACATGTTACCACTCATCACAAGTGTGACATGATCCCACTCCATTACAAGTCTAGACATGATCCCACTCCATTACAAGTGTGACATGATCCCACTCTATCACAATGTGTGATATGATCCCACTCTATCACAAGTGTGACATGATCCACTCTATCAAAGTGTGACATGATCCACTCTATCACAAGTGTGACATGATCCCACTCTATCACAAGTGTGACATGTTCCCACTCTATCACAAGTGTGACATGATCCCACTCTATCACAAGTGGACATGATCCCCCTCTATCACAAGTGTGACATGTTCCCACTATATCCAAGTGTGACATGATCCCACTCCATTACAAGTGTGACAAGATCCCACGCATTACAAGTGTGACATGATCCCACCCTATCACAGGGTTGACATGATCCCACTCTATCACAAGGTGACATGATCCCACTTATCACAAGTGTGACATGATCCCACCTAAAGTGAAGATCCCACTCTATCACAAGTGAATGATCCCACTCCATTACAAGTGTGACATGATCCCACTCCATCAAGTGTTACATGATCCCACTCTATCACAAGTGTGACATGATCCCACTCCATTACAATGTGACATGATCCCACTTCATTACAAGTGTGACATGATCCCACTCTATCACAAGTGTGATATGATCCCACTCTATCACAAGTGTTACATGATCCCACTCTATCACAAGTGTGACATGATCCCACTCCATTACAAGTGTGACATGATCCACTCCATTACAAGTGTGACATGATCCCACTCCATCACAAGTGTGACATGATCCCACTCTATCACAAGTTGACATGATCCAACTCCATTACAAGTGTGACATGATCCCACTCCATTACAAGTGTGACATGATCTCACTCTATCACAAGTGTGACATATCCCACTCTATCACAAGTGTGACATGTTCCCGCTCTATCACAAGTGTGACATGATCACCTTACAAGTGTTCACGTCCACTCTACACAAGTGTACATGACCCCATCCATTACAAGTGTGACATGATCCCACTCATTACAAGTGTGACATGATCCCACTCTATCACAAGTGTGACATGATCCCACTCTATCACAAGTGTGATCCCACTCCATACAAGTGTGACATGTCCCACTCTATCACAAGTGTGACATGTTCCCGCTCTATCACAAGTGTGACATGATCCCCTCATCACAAGTGTGACATGATCCCACTCTATCACAAGTGTGACATGATCCACTCTATCACAAGGAAATGTTCCCGCTCTATCACAAGTGTGACATGATCCCACTCTATCACAAGTGTGACATGATCCCGCTCTATCACAAGTGTGACATGATCCCACTCTATCACAAGTGTGACATGATCCACTCTATCACAAGTGATGTCCCTCTATCACAAGTGTGACATGTTCCCGCTCTATCACAAGTGGACAGATCCACTCTATCACAAGTGTTACACGATCCCACTCTATCACAAGTGTGACATGATCCCACTCCATTACAAGTGTGACATGATCCCACTCTATCACAAGTGTGACATGATCCCACTCTATCACAAGTGTGACATGATCCCACTCTATCACAAGTGTGACATGATCCCACTCTATCACAAGTGTGACATGTTCCCGCTCTATCACAAGTGTGACATGTTCCCCTCTATCACAAGTGTGACATGATCCCACTCTATCACAAGTGTGACATGATCCCACTCTATCACAAGTGTGACATGTTCCCCTCTATCACAAGTGTGACATGTCCCCTCTATCACAAGGTGACATGTTCCCACTCTATCACAAGTGTGACATGTTCCCACTCTATCACAAGTGTGACATGTTCCCTCTATCACAAGTGTGACATGATCCCACTCTATCACAAGTGTGACTTTATCCCCTCTATCACAAGTGTGACTTTATCCCCTCTATCACAAGTGTGACATGCCCCCCCTTTCCAAAGTTTTACATGTCCCCTATCAAAGTGTGACATGATCCCACTCTTTACAAGTGTGACATGATCCCACCCCTTTAAAAGTGTGACATGTCCCACTCTATCACAAGTGTGACATGATCCCACCCCTTTACAAGTGTGACATGTCCCACTCTATCACAAGTGTGACATGTTCCCCTCTATAACAAGTTGACATGTTCCCCTCTATCACAAGTGTGACATGTCCCCTCTATCACAAGTGTGACATGATCCCACTCTATCACAAGTGTGACATTTCCCCTCTATCAAAATGTGACATGTCCCCTCTATCACAAGTGTGACATGATCCCCTCTATCACAAGTGTACATGATCCCCTCTATCAAAAGTGTGACATGTTCCCACTCATACAAGTGTGACATGATCCCACTCATACAAGTGTGACATTCCCACTCTATCACAAGTGTGACATGATCCCACTCATACAAGTGTACATGATCCCACTCTATCACAAGTGTGACATTTCCCCTCTAACAAGTGTGACATGTCCCCTCTATCACAAGTGTGACATGATCCCACTCTATACAAGTGTGACATGATCCCACTCTATCACAAGTGTGACATGTTCCCCCTATCAAAGTGTGACATGATCCCACTCTATCACAAGTGGGACATGACCCCTCATCACAAGTGTGACATGATCCCACTCTATCACAAGTGTGACATTTTCCCTCTATCACAAGTGTGACATGTTCCCCTATCACAAGTGTGACATGATCCCCTCTATCACAAGTGTGACATGATCCCACTCTATCACAAGTGTGACATGTCCCACTCTATCAAAAGTGTGACATGATCCCACTCTATCACAAGGTGACATTTTTCATTTCCAAAATTAAAACCACCAAAAACATGTCCCACTCTATCACAAGTGTGACATGTTCACTCTATCACAAGTGTGACATATCCCACTCTATCACAAGTGTGACATGATCCCACTCTATCACAAGTGTGACATGATCCCACTCTATCACAAGTGTGACATGATCCCACTCTATCACAAGTGTGACATATCCCACCCCTTTTACAAGTGTAAACATGATCCCACTCTATCACAAGTGTGACATGTTCCCACTCTATCACAAGTGTGACATGTTCCACTCTATCACAAGTGTGACATGATCCCACTCTATCACAAGTGTGACATGATCCCACTCTATCACAAGTGTGACATGTTCCCCTCTATCACAAGTGTGACATATCCCACTCTATCACAAGTGTGACATGATCCCACTCTATCACAAGTGTGACATGATCCCACTCTATCACAAGTGTGACATGTTCCCCTCTATCACAAGTGTGACATGTTCCCACTCTATCACAAGTGTGACATGATCCCACTCTATCACAAGTGTGACATGTCCCACTCTATCACAAGTGTGACATGTTCCCACTCTATCACAAGTGTGACTTTATCCCACTCTATCACAAGTGTGACATGTTCCCACTCTATCACAATTGTGACATGATCCCACTCTATCACAAGTTTTACATGATCCCACTCTATCACAAGTGTGACATGATCCCACTCTTTTCACAAGTGTGACATGATCCCACTCTATCACAAGTGTGACATGATCCCACTCTATCACAAGTGTGACATGATCCCACTCTTTTACAAGTGTGACATGATCCCCTCTATCACAAGTGTGACATGTTCCCCTCTATCACAAGTGTGACATGATCCCACTCTATCACAAGTGTGACATGATCCCACTCTATCACAAGTGTGACATGTTTCCCACTCTATCACAAGTGTGACATGATCCACTCTATCACAAGTGTGACATGATCCCACTCTATCACAAGTGTGACATGATCCCACTCTATCACAAGTGTGACATGTTCCCACTCTATCACAAGTGTGACATGTTCCACTCTATCACAAGTGTGACATGATCCCACTCTATCACAAGTGTGACATGATCCCACTCTATCACAAGTGTGACATGATCCCACTCTATCACAAGTGTGACATGATCCCCTCTATCACAAGTGTGACATGATCCCACTCTATCACAAGTGTGACATGTTCCCACTCTATCACAAGTGTGACATGATCCCACTCTATCACAAGTGTGACATGATCCCACTCTATCACAAGTGTGACATGATCCCACTCTATCACAAGTGTGACATGATCCCACTCTATCACAAGTGTGACATGTTCCCACTCTATCACAAGTGTGACATGTTCCCACTCTATCACAAGTGTGACATGATCCCACTCTATCACAAGTGTGACATGATCCCACTCTATCACAAGTGTGACATTTCCCACTCTATCACAAGTGTGACATGATCCCACTCTATCACAAGTGTGACATGATCCCACTCTATCACAAGTGTGACATGATCCCACTCTATCACAAGTGTGACATGTTCCCACTCTATCACAAGTGTGACATGTTACCACTCTATCACAAGTGTGACATGATCCCACTCTATCACAAGTTTTACAGATCCCACTCTATCACAAGTGTGACATGATCCCACCCCTTTTACAAGTGTGACATGATCCCACCCCTTTTACAAGTGTGACATGATCCCACTCTATCACAAGTGTGACATGTTCCCACTCTATCACAAGTGTGACATGATCCCACTCTATCACAAGTGTGACATGTTCCCCTCTATCACAAGTGTGACATGTTCCCCTCTATCACAAGTGTGACATGATCCCACTCTATCACAAGTGTGACATGATCCCCTCTATCACAAGTGTGACATGTTCCCCTCTATCACAAGTGTGACATGATCCCACTCTATCACAAGTGTGACATGATCCCCCCCTTTTACAAGTGTGACATGATCCCACTCTATCACAAGTGTGACATGTTCCCCTCTATCACAAGTGTGACATGTCCCACTATACAAGTGTACATGACCACTCTATCACAAGTGTGACATGTTCCCCTCTATCACAAGTGTGACATGTTCCCCTCTATCACAAGTGTGACATGATCCCACTCTATCACAAGTGTGACATGTTCCCACTCTATCACAAGTGTGACATGTTCCCCTCTATCACAAGTGTGACATGATCCCACTCTATCACAAGTGTGACATGTTCCCCTCTATCACAAGTGTGACATGATCCCACTCTATCACAAGTGTGACATTTCCCCTCTATCACAAGTGTGACATGTTCCCGCCTATCACAAGTGTGACATGATCCCACTCTATCACAAGTGTACATGATCCCACTCTATCACAAGTGTGACATGTCCCACCCCTTTTACAAGTGTGACATGATCCCACCCCATACAAGTGTGACATGTTCCCACTCTATCACAAGTGTGACATGTTCCCACCCCTTTTACAAGTTTTACATGATCCCACTCTATCACAAGTGTGACATTTTTTACCACCCTCTATCACAAGTGTGACATGATCCCACTCTATCACAAGTGTGACTTTATCCCACTCTATCACAAGTGTGACATGTTCCCGCTCTATCACAAGTGTGACATGATCCCACTCTATCACAAGTGTACATGATCCCCTCTATCACAAGTGTGACATGATCCCACCCCTTTTACAAGTGTGACATGTTCCCACCCCTTTTACAAGTGTGACATGATCCCACTCTATCACAAGTGTGACATGATCCCACCCCATACAAGTTTTACATGATCCCACTCTATCACAAGTGTGACATGTTCCCACTCTATCACAAGTGTGACATGTTCCCCTCTATCACAAGTGTGACATGATCCCACTCTATCACAAGTGTGACATGATCCCACTCTATCACAAGTGTGACATGTTCCCCTCTATCACAAGTGTGACATGTCCCACCTATCACAAGTGTGACATGATCCCCTCTATCACAAGTGTGACATGATCCCACTCTATCACAAGTGTGACATGTTCCCCTCTATCACAAGTGTGACATGTTCCCCCTATCACAAGTGTGACATGTTCCCACTCTATCACAAGTGTGACATGATCCCACTCTATCACAAGTGTGACATGTTCCCACTCTATCACAAGTGTGACATGATCCCACTCTATCACAAGTGTGACATGTTCCCACTCTATGCACAAGTGGTGACATGATCCCGCTCTATCACAAGTGTGACATATCCCACTCTATCCACCAGCCTGTGACATGATCCCACTATATCACAAGTGTGACATGTTCCCACTCTATCACAAGTGTGACATGATCCCACTCTATCACAAGTGTGACATGATCCCACTCTATCACAAGTTGACATGATCCCACTCTATCACAAGTGTGACATGGATCCCACTCTATCCACAAGTGTGACATGATCCCACTCTAGTCAACAATTGGACATGATCTCCACTGCTATCACAAGTGTGGACATGATCCCACGCTATCACAACGTGTGACATGATCCCACTCTATCACAAGTGTGACATGATTCCCACTCTATCACAAAGTGTGACAGGATCCCACTCTATCACAAGTGTGGACATTTAGCCCACTCTATCACAAGTGTGACATGATCCCACCTACTGATCACAAGTGTGACATTGATCCCACTCTATCACAAGTGTGACATGATCCCACTCTATCACAAGTGTGACATGTTCCCCTCTATCACAAGTGTGACATGTTCCCACTCTATCACAAGTGTGACATGATCCCACTCTATCACAAGTGTGACATGTTACCACTCTATCACAAGTGTGACATGATCCCACTCTATCACAAGTGTGACATTATCCCACTCTATCAAAAGTGTGACATGTTCCCTCTATCACAAGTGTGACATGTTCACTCTATCACAAGTGTGACATGATCCCACTCTATCACAAGTGTGACATGTTCCCCTCTATCACAAGTGTGACATGTTCCCACTCTATCACAAGTGTGACATGATCCCACTCTATCACAAGTGTGACATGTTACCACTCTATCACAAGTGTGACATGATCCCACTCTATCACAAGTGTGACATTATCCCACTCTATCACAAGTGTGACATGTTCCCTCATCACAAGTGTGACATGTCACTCTATCACAAGTGTGACATGATCCCACTCTATCACAAGTGTGACATGTTCCACTCTATCACAAGTGTGACATGATCCCACTCTATCACAAGTGTGACATGTTCCCACTCTATCACAAGTGTGACATGATCCCCACTCTATCACAAGTGTGACATGATCCCACTCTATCACAAGTGTGACATGATCCCACTCTATCACAAGTGTGACATGATCCCACTCTATCACAAGTGTGACATGATTCCACTCTATCACAAGTGTGACATGATTCCACTCTATCACAAGTGTGACATGATCCCACTCTATCACAAGTGTGACATGATCCCACTCTATCACAAGTGTGACATGTTCCCCACTCTATCACAAGTGTGACATGATCCCACTCTATCACAAGTGTGACATGATCCCACTCTATCACAAGTGTGACATGATCCCACTCTATCACAAGTGTGACATTATCCACTCTATCACAAGTGTGACATGATTACCACTCTATCACAAGTGTGACATGATCCCACTCTATCACAAGTGGTGACATGATCCCACTCTATCACAAGTGTGACATGATCCCCACTCTATCACAAGTGTGACATGACCCCAACTCTATCACAAGTGTGACATGACCCCACTCTATCACAAGTGTGACATGTTCCCACTCTATCACAAGTGTGACATGATCCCACTCTATCACAAGTGTGACATGTTACCACTCTATCACAAGTGTGACATCATCCCACTCTATCACAAGTGTGACATGATCCCACTCTATCACAAGTGTGACATGATCCCACTCTATCACAAGTGTGACATATCCCACTCTATCACAAGTGTGACATATCCCACTCTATCACAAGTGTGACATGATCCCACTCTATCACAAGTGTGACATATCCCACTCTATCACAAGTGTGACATGTTACCACTCTATCACAAGTGTGACATATCCCACTCTATCACAAGTGTGACATGATCCCACTCTATCACAAGTGTGACATGTTCCCTCTATCACAAGTGTGACATGATCCCACTCTATCACAAGTGTGACATATCCCACTCTATCACAAGTGTGACATGATCCCACTCTATCACAAGTGTGACATGATCCCACTCTATCACAAGTGTGACATGATTCCCACTCTATCACAGTGTGACATGATCCCACTCTATCACAAGTGTGACATGTTACCACTCTATCACAAGTGTGACATGATTCCACTCTATCACAAGTGTGACATGATTCCACTCTATCACAAGTGTGACATGATCCCACTCTATCACAAGTGTGACATGATTACCACTCTATCACAAGTGTGACATGTTCCCACTCTATCACAAGTGTGACATGATCCCACTCTATCACAAGTGTGACATGATCCCACTCTATCACAAGTGTGACATGATCCCACTCTATCACAAGTGTGACATGATCCCACTCTATCACAAGTGTGACATGTTACCACTCTATCACAAGTGTGACATGTTACCACTCTATCACAAGTGTGACATGATCCCACTCTATCACAAGTGTGACATGATCCCACTCTATCACAAGTGTGACATGATCCCACTCTATCACAAGTGTGACATGATCCCACTCTATCACAAGTGTGACATGATCCCATCTCTATCACAAGTGTGACATGTTACCACTCTATCACAAGTGTGACATGTTACCACTCTATCACAAGTGTGACATGATCCCACTCTATCACAAGTGTGACATGATCCCACTCTATCACAAGTGTGACATGATTCCACTCTATCACAAGTGTGACATGATTCCACTCTATCACAAGTGTGACATGATCCCACTCTATCACAAGTGTGACATGTCATCCCACTCTATCACCAAGTGTGACATGATCCCACTCTATCACAAGTGTGACATGATTCCCACTCTATCACAAGTGTGACATCATCCCACTCTATCACAAGTGTGACATGATCCCACTCTATCACAAGTGTGACATGTATCCCACTCTATCACAAGTGTGACATGATTACCCACTCTATCACAAGTGTGACATGATCCCACTCTATCACAAGTGTGACATGATCCCACTCTATCACAAGTGTGACATGATCCCACTCTATCACAAGTGTGACATGATCCCACTCTATCACAAGTGTGACATGATCCCACTCTATCACAAGTGTGACATGATCCAACTCTATCACAAGTGTGACATGTTACCACTCTATCACAAGTGTGACATGTTACCACTCTATCACAAGTGTGACATGATCCCACTCTATCACAAGTGTGACATGATCCCACTCTATCACAAGTGTGACATGATCCCACTCTATCACAAGTGTGACATGATCCCACTCTATCACAAGTGTGACATGATCCCACTCTATCACAAGTGTGACATGATCCCACTCTATCACAAGTGTGACATGTATCCCACTCTATCACAAGTGTGACATGATCCCACTCTATCACAAGTGTGACATGATCCCACTCTATCACAAGTGTGACATGATCCCACTCTATCACAAGTGTGACATGATCCCACTCTATCACAAGTGTGACATGTTACCCACTCTATCACAAGTGTGACATGATCCCACTCTATCACAAGTGTGACATGATCCCACTCTATCACAAGTGTGACATGATCCCACTCTATCACAAGTGTGACATGTACCACTCTATCACAAGTGTGACATGTTACCCACTCTATCTACAGTGTGACATGTTACCACTCTATCACAAGTGTGACATGATCCCACTCTATCACAAGTGTGACATGATCCCACTCTATCACAAGTGTTACATGATCCCACTCTATCACAAGTGTGACATGATCCCACTCTATCACAAGTGTGACATGTTACCACTCTATCACAAGTGTGACATGTTACCACTCTATCACAAGTGTGACATGATCCCACTCTATCACAAGTGTGACATGATCCCACTCTATCACAAGTGTGACATGATCCCACTCTATCACAAGTGTGACATGATCCCACTCTATCACAAGTGTGACTTTATTTCGTTTGCTGGCTTTGAGCTCGAGCGTAATCTACACTGAATTATGTCTGTGTGTGGATGAGCTTTCCCTATTGTCAGTGTCCCTCGCCATATATTGAATCCACGCTGGCTTCTGCGGTACTTGTAATTTACATCCACATGTCAAGGAGTCCAACACATCGGTGTAGGGGTTGAACCCGCTACTTCGTCATCAGCACATTGGGAGTTTAAGAGCGAGTGTTCGTATCCATTCGGCCAAGCTGACCTCCACAAGAGTTACTTTAACTACATTTTATTTAAGTGTTGTAAAACTCTTTCTTTGAGGCAGAATTCTTGAGTTTAAAGAAACAACAACATTGTATAGAACCACATACAATTGTGTTGCCAGTGGCTGAACGAGATAAGAGGCAATGTATCCTGTTTGCGCGAGTGTCACGCACAGTCCTTGGCGATTTTATACTTGGAAACGGCATGGCGTAATGTTCGCAGCTGAACTACATGTTGTTTCCACAGAGATTCAGGGGCAGTTGGAGAGAAGCAAACACTGGACCCGGAATAGACAAGAGAAGAATCGGCTGCAGAATGAATATAACAATAGAAAAAGAAAACAGTAAGTATGCGTGACTCCTGCGAATAAGTGAGAGATTGTAAACACTGACATTGTGTACATACCTTACTATAAACGCAAATCAGGCAAATATAAATCAGTGTGGAAAATAAAATTAATATAATAACGTAAAAGTTAACATTATAAATAAATAACACTGCAACACAACAAACTGACGCTTCGTTCTTAGTAATCTTTATCAGGAAAAATTAAACCAGACGTAGTTAAAAATACGACATTTAAGAAAACATAATTAAAACGTAAACAAAAAAAGTATTGGCATCGAATGTTATTGTTATATATTACTCACCCTTTTATATATTACTTACCTTATTCACACATGCCGCCTCCATGTCTAAGAGTGGCCATAATGCGACTGAGCGCTATAGAGGGCTTGGGCACATGTTGGAATGATGATAGGATCATATTGGCGGGTTTATTGCCGTTACATGTGGTGATTGTACTAGGTGTTACGTTTAAGATAGTATTTCTCACCATACAGTGGATACCATCCCACTGTGGAGTACCCGGAAACGACAGAGTTGATCGATTGGCTAAGGAAGGAGCCAAAGAAGAACAGTCTGATGTGCCCGTTACATACCACCAAAAGAAAAGAATGATAAAATCAGTCAGAAAGCCACCAAAACCTGCTCAAGATGACTACCACATTATGGACAGACCAGAACAAGTCATTATTCTGCGCCTCAGAACAGGACACAATAGATTACGCAACCACATGTATACAAAATTCAAGGTTGGTGACTCAGCCATGTGCACATATGGTTTGGCGTCGCAGATAGCAGAGCACATACTCCAACACTGCCCAAAATATAACATATCTAGGCAAACCTTCTGGCCTAGAGAGACGACAGTGGAAGATAAACTCTATGGACCGCTGTGTGGACTGAAAAAGACAGTTCAATTCATGCAAGAGACGACATTGCAGATATAGACATATTTCAAGCGAACGAAAGAAGAAGGAGAAGAAAGCATTCCCATATCTATCTTATTATTGGCTCGGCACATTCGTTTCCTAAGCACCGTGGAATGCTTAGATTGATGCACTCTTACAATTCTGTTCAAGTCGCCCTTGGCCTTGGTGTATAACTTCTATAGCCATCAGGTCCGCGGTTGTGTTCCTCGGATGTGTTCACGGATGCTGAGTACAGATAATTGTACTTGTGCCGGCGTTCTCATTGTGGAATGGCTCATATAATTACTGGCGTGGCTCGATCGCTAGATTGAGTGCCTATAACATGATACCTCACCTCTGACACAAGAGACGATCAACTAAATACACAGATAATTGTTGCAACCAAACACTGGTGTAGATTTTCGTGATATTTATAATCTATCACTGTTTAATTATACATTTTAGGTAATCTGTCACTGTCACTGTCATTTACTGCCAATATAGTACCTTGCGGTGTATGGCAGAGAGGTCTTTGATCCTTTTAAATTAAGGCCGCCTGGCTAGTGCAGTCGCCGCGAACTGTGCAGTTTAGGGTTTTATTTTTGTCCCCGACAGAAAAAAATCCCACACCTTACCGAGGTGATCACACAATTATTAATCTCTAAAATAATAAGTCTAAAGCACTTGTAAATTACATATATATATACTATCACTCACAACGTGGCTGCCCTATAGCTTTACCATTGCCACATCTCTCCTGACCAGGTCCATACTCGACCACGGTCAAACCCTGAATTACTTTTAAAGATACACTTCTTCCTTGCTGCGAAGCGAATCCCGGAGTTTTTCACTCTGTTTGAAAAGGTCTCACAGGCGAGTCACTTTTCACGGTCTAGTTTACAAACTAGACTTTCCTTCTGACCAATGCCATGACCTATGACACAGTTTAACTCAGGTCATGGCAAGGTTAGGGACGCAGTTTGTAATCTCGTATACCTGAGTTCGACACACAGTTGTGGACGATTTGGCATCAGACCGCTTTGCGTTATTTTTTTTAATTTTTTTTACGAAATGGTGTGGGTGCCGTGTGTTAAGAAACCAATGGGAAACTATTGAACGTAAACTGCCCGCAGAAGTCGGATGTGTCGGTCTAACGGCGCAAGAACGCAGTATAACAGTGTAGATGATATGATAAGGCTGTGTGTGTGGAAGGCTCGTGTCGATATAGTGGACAAGTCTCGTCTGTTCTATAAACATTCGTTTATTAGTTGAAATCATACATCTTCTAACTGATGATGGTAAACACGGACATCTTTACTGTTCTCCTAGTTGAATCCCAAGTCCCCAGTGACGTGTGTGCAACCCTGGATACGTCTACCCATTCGTGCATACACGTTCACTAACTATGATTTCCCACTAGTTAATGAATGCGCAGCATTCATTAACTCTCCACTCCTAAGCTAACTCCCTTTACTGTTATATATACTTCCCCTTCTTCAAGGAGACTTTTTCCCTGAAAAAGTCTCAATCCCAACTCTTAACCACTTTACTCTACGATTCTATACCACAGCTGCCCAACAATTCCATATATTTCCTAACTCAAATCTCACCCTCCTATTTCATCATAGCCAAATGCTAAGCAGAGACATACATACAATATCAACAATGCAAAACTCTCTACAAAATCCGTTATAAAGTTCTCCACAAAAACTCTCTACAAAACTCTCTATAAGCGAACTGCTTTTAAAGTGTCCATCTAAATTATGATTGACAAAAATTAAAGATATTTCCCTTATCTTTTTCTCACTTATTCACATTCTCGCTATTCCAGGATAGACAGAAAAGTTTAGTTAAGTTGGTTAGGTGCGCACCTAAAAAAAATAGAAAGTAAGGAAAAAGTAAGAAGTAATCACATTTCTCTTCCCATGCATTCTCAAAACTTTATAAAAATAAAGTTTCTAAAATTTATCTTCATTTCCGTCAATAATAATTGTTGTTATCAAAAAGTTGATCCAAAACTACAACCCTTTTGTATTATTCACCTCGTCAAATTCAACCATTCCTTCAATACCTCCAAATTATTAGTATACTGTTACGTACAGTCTTCTTCTTCCAGTGTCCACTTATTTAAATGCCAAAATTCAACCTGGCATTCCCCCCCCCCCCCATATTCTCCCATTAAACGCTGTTCAACCCAGCTCCTATTTCAATCCACGTATTTACAATACGAACCGTCTAATGTAGTCCCTAATTCAATCCCCCATTTTAACTCTTTCTAAGCCACATGTAATTATCAATTGTTGCTGATACCCCCAGCCACTTTTAAATATACTCCTCCATTACAACATACTGAGTCACTTCGCTAATCACCACAACTTCCCCCTTAACTCAATCATGTTTCACCCTCAATTTCTATTTATAAACGTTATATACGTTAAACAACTCAACTTTAAGTCGTCTGTTTCACATTTTCTGTAAGTTCCCAAAAACAACTCTTCATTTTTCCCATAACTGAACGTCAAGCTAGGAATCATTTTAAACACACCCAGGATAACTCAATAAAAGCAAAGTTAAATTATCCTCACATTTTATAAAGAACAATTGAAGTCAAACAACAGACTAAACAATATCAACCCCCTCATTCTTTGACATCATCTTTATCCCCACACATTAATCAAATTAAACATATGTGATGAAATGAAAGACCATATATATAGATACATATTATGACTACTAATCAATTATTTTCCGTCTAAGAAAAACTCAACACTTCAACTTAAAAATCAAAATGATAATAAAGCACATATCAATAAGTCTTAACTTACTACAACATTATGTCTACTCATCCCGACAACTCTTGACTAAGTTATTTGTCAACTTCCTTCCTTAGAAATTCAGAAATACCGTGTCTAACTTCTTCTTCTATCTGCAATCTGCAGAATATTCTACCACGCTATTTATCCCTTCTCCATTTTCTTAATAGCTTCAAATTGTTTTCTATAAGTGCAATATCTACATCAATGTCGTCATCCTCCTGAGGAGAACTATCTTCTTTCATATCAGCATCTTCATCAGTTTCTGACTTTTCATCCATCTCTTGTTCCGCATCTGTATAGCCATTACTAGCAACCGCTAATCTCTTCCTTTCTAAATCCAATCTAATTTTTCTGTCTTGACGTCTTAATAAATTTTCAAACAGTGGCATATCTTCATCACTTGAAGAATTCACTCTAAACTTCCTTTGCCTCTTAATTTCTTTTTCTTTCTGTCTATCTAACTTTCTTTTTACTGCCTGTCTTGTATTCATAAATGGAGCTTCTATTTTTTCCTTGATTGATTCTTCACTATTATAACCGTCATACGTGTTGTTTTCCTCTGTCATGACTGTTTTTGGTATTGTTTCTTCTTGTTCAGCCGTAGTAGATGCTGTTGTTACTTGTTTCCCATTCTCTATAGGTATTGGATATTCCGTTTGTCTGACAATCTGTCCATCTGACAATATTTCTTCTGAATAATAATAATTATTATTATTCTCTGCATCTTTTTCCTCATTATCCCGTCTTAAGTGCTCTACATGTGAACGTGCAACATGCCCTGTAACTTGATTCTTAATAGTATATGATACTGGACCCTTTTTTTCTAAAATATAATATCCCGGCACCCAATGAGCATCAAACTTAGAATTTTTCCTATGTTTTTTGTAATAAACTCTATCACCTATGTTGAACTCTTGTAAGTGTGCATTTTTATTTGTGTATTTCTTCTGTCTTTCTCGAGCCTTAATTATATTATTTCTTAAACGTATATGTGCTTTGTGCATTTCTTGCAACCTTGTTTCCTGAAAATCTTCCCCCATATATTTTCTCCTAGGCTTTAATAAATTGTCAATTGGTAATATTGGTTCTCTCCCATGTACTAGGTAAAATGGTGAGAAACCTGTTCCTTCATTTTGGTGTGTACGGATCGCCCCTAATGCTATTCCCAAATAAAGATCCCAATCCATATCGTGTTCTTCTACATTTTTCGCTAGTATGTTGTATAATGTCCTATGTTGTCGCTCATTTTTGGCATTCGAAGATGGTCTGTAATATGAAGTCTTAATGTGTTTTATATTCAAATCTTTTACCAATTTCTCAAACTTTCTATTTACAAATTCTTTCCCATTGTCTGTAAGTATTATTTGTGGACACCCAAACCTTGGTATAAATTCTTGTAACAGCATATTTATAACTGAATCAGCACTCTTGTCTGGAATTGGATAAACTTCCGGCCAAAGACTATATGAATCTACGATATGTAGTAGGTATACGTTTCCCGATAATGTTTTTGGATGAGGACCTGAAATATCCAAACTTACTTTCTGCATTGGAAATTGAGGAATATCGGTATCTTGTAAGGGACATTTAATTATTTTCATGTTTCTTAACCTACACTTTTCACATGCTTCAACATATTCATATACACTTTTAAATAAATTCGGCCAGTAATATTTACTGCTAATAGACTTAACTAACTTATCTCGTCCAAAATGACCATTATTATCATGATATGCCTTTAAAACTTCTCGTTCTAAATGTTTCGGAATATATTTTCTTAATCCCTCACCTTTTTCACTGATATAATATAATTGATTGTCTTCTTGTAGCTCTACAAATTTTCTTTTAAAACTATTTTCCCCTGTTTCTTTCAGTTTTCTTTTTATCTGTACTATTTTTGGATCTAATTCTTGTTCATCTTTCATATTAAATTGTGATAAACGTGGGTCTTCCGCTCTAGGTTCAGACTCTTGATCCGACGGTAAACTCTCAAAGTCTTCTCTATTTATTATGGCAGAATCTAATATATTTACTTGCCAGTTTCGATCGTCTATTTCTGGTTCTCCTTCATCTTCTGTGTTTCCTGATGACTGTGGATACGGGATTCTAGACAATAGATCGGCGCATGTATTATGTTTTCCTGAAACATATTCCACTTTAGCATTGTATCCCTGTAGATTCAATGCCCACGTTTGTATTTTCCTATTTTGTATTGGTGCTTCTAATATAGACTTTAATGGCATGTGATCAGTTCTAATAATGAAATTGGCGTTATGTAAGTAGTAATTTAGTTTTTGAAGAGCGTAGTGTATAGCATAAGCTTCTTTCTCAATAGTCGACCATTTCCTTTGAGACTTGCTAAGTTTATGAGACAAGAAATAGATTGGCCTTTCATTTTTAACCCCTGGTATTCCAGATTCTTTTCCTTCATATGGTTGAACCAAACACGCTCCTATAGCATTATCCGAAGCATCTGTATATAATATTAACTGTTTATTCAAGTCTGGATGTGTCAATAGTGGTACCACTGTTAAGCTATTTTTTAAAAACTCGAACGCTTTTTGACAGTCATCATCCCACTTAAATCTAGCGTATTTGCCCGTTAAATTAGTAATTGGTTCTGCAATCTTCGAAAACCCTGGGACAAACCGCCTATAATACCCACAGGTTCCTATAAACGCACGCACTTCCTTTATGTTAGTTGGAGTAGGTAATTCTTTAATAGCCTTTATCTTGTCTTGGTCTGGTTTAATTCCTTCTCTATTTATAATATACCCCAAATATTTTGTTTCTGTTTTTAAAAACTGGCACTTACTAAGCTTCAATTTAACATCATGTATTCTTAATCTGTCAAATACTAATCTAATATGTTTTAAATGATCATCCACATCTCCTCCTGTAAATATCAGAATGTCGTCTATGTATGCTAATGCAAACTTTTGCATACCCTCTAATACCTCATTTATTAAGAGCATGTAGTGAGACGGAGCAGTTCGAACCCCGAATGGCATACGTAAGAATTCGTAAGAACCCATATGAGTACAAAAAGCACTCTTCTTTTGAGCGTCTTCCGACATCGGGATACACCAGAATCCTGACCTTGCGTCTAGCGTCGTGAAGAATGTGGAGCCATTAAGCAACCCCAAAATATCATCAATCACCGGGAGTGGGTACGCTACATTCTTAGTGATTTTGTTCAACGCCCGATAGTCACAGCAGAACCTACTCGAACCATCAGGTTTGGCCACGATTACGACCGGAGATGACCATTCTGACTTTGATCTTGTTATTATCCCTGCTTTCAACATATCTTCTATTGCCTTTTCAACAACTTCCCTATTTCTTAATGGAGTTCTATATGGTTTTAAACTAATTGGTGGATGGTCTCCCGTATCTATCTCCATTGTAACTGTTTTCGTCCTACCCAATTCTAAATCACTAACTGCAAAAACGTCTTGATTTTCTTTCACCAATTTTTCTAATATTTCTCTATTCTCCGGTAGAGCTTTTAATTGTGACAACAATTCTTGTTCTCTTGTCCTTTTAGTCAACTGTATCTATCTGAGATGGACGTTTCTTAAATGTATGGATCAATTCATCATTTCGTCTTTTCCAGCTTCTTTTATACTTATTTCTGACATTATTTCTAATCATGGGAGTTTCTGAATAACTATTTCCCAATATGTTTTCTTTTTCTATAGTTAACATGTTATTCTCACTATACTCTACTTTAGCGATTACACAACCTCTATATAATGTAATATTTTTTCCTGTATTATTTAGGAGCATCACTGGAAAGCTGAGATGTTTATCTAGTACTATTAACCCATCGGTGACTTCTAAGCCAGGTTCCTGTATTATTTCTCTCTCTAATTCCGTTATTTTAACTGTTTGTCCAACCGAAAAGTACGGATTTTTTTTCATTTTTGCCTGTATTAAATTAACCGTTTGTGGTTTCAAATTCATGGTCGTTTTGACTCTAACTAGTGTCGACACATGCATATCCTCTTCTAAATCTACGTAAACACCTTGGAATTTTAATTTATGCAAATCAAAAAAAAGTCTCACCCCATTTTTCAATAAAAAATCTCTACCCAATATCATATTTCTATTTAAATCCTTGACCACATGGAACATATGCCTAACATTTATCCCTCCTAATTTAAAATTTATCATCGTTTGTCCAAGCACTTCTAATTTGTGTCCAGTTACCGAATGAAGATTCTCCTGAATTCTAAATATTTTACAATTTTTTAACATTCGATATAAAAATGTTTCTTTAATCACGCTAACTTGCGCTCCCGAGTCAACTAATGTTCTAACTTTATATTTCCCTATTTCTATTATACATGAGCTAGGATCAACCATATTTAGTGACAACTGTTTTATCTCAACTTGGGGAGATAACTTCTTATGTTTTTTATTTCTAAATGTCCTATTATACTCATCATTTGGGTTTTTAATACATTGATTCATCTTTTGGATCTTACTATCTTCCCCCCTACTGCCGATCCTGTTCAGTAAGCGGGATGCCAATTTCCCTGATTTCCTGACCTTCTAAAATTTCTCTGCACTTCTCCATAATTCCCATTTGCTGATCTACTATTTGTAGTTCTATTCTGTGTACTATTCTGAGCACCTCTATTATTTTGTGTATTCGATGGGACACGTCTGTTACCACAGAAGCGAAAAATGTGCCCACGTTGGTGGCATCCCCAACAAACCACATTTGTGTTATTTGTGTTACCCACCATGTTTCTTACAGTATTTCTCACTTGTCCTTCTCTACCTTGATTATATACGTTACTGTTTCCTTGTACCATCTGTATTTCTCCTCGTCTTCCTCTCCATCCATGTCTATACTGTCCTATTTCCATAGGTTCTTCAATTCTATCTTCCGAACTACTACCTAACTCTCGTCCTACCCTCAATCTAAACCTTCTCCTCAAGCTTTCTTCTTGTATAGCGATATCTACCGCTTGTGACAACCTTGCAGGATTCTCTCTCAATAATTTAAATTTCAGTCCATCTGACCTAATCCCATCAACAAAAATCCCCACCAACATCCGTTCCACTTCTTCAGCTCGTACATTCTGTCCCAAAAATGACTCTTCAGCTAAATTGATTAATCTATCACTGTATAGCTGTACACTTTCTGTAGTACTTTGTCTCGTTTGTCGCAACACTGAGAATGCGTGTTGTGGATCAGTAATTTCTGCGTATTTATGTGCCAGGTCGTTTTTGAATTGTTCCCAGGTTTCATCTCCTCCAGCTTCTAGTTTTCTTCTTATATGGTCAGAAACAGGACTTGTACTAGTTCTATATGCTAAATTCTTTTTATCCTCATCTGTAGCGTTCACTAGATAAGCATGTTTCTCAATAGAAATAACCCATTTCTTAAACTGGTTCGCCTGTCCATTAAATCTCTCGACATCACTGATTACACTTTGCTGTCTTAATACTGCGTCCAACTTTGATATTGCTCCACCAACTCCACTCAGTACTTGAGAAAAATCCTGGGGCTCCATCCTAAAAAATCTATAATGGAAATTACCAAGCAATATAATATACAATTATTTTCAGACAATATTATTTTAAAGTAAGTTGCAAGAAATATTCTGTTCAATTTAGTATGTTCTTAATTAATCTAAAATTAACCATTACCCAAACTTGATGAAAAAGGTTCCAATCGAGAATCTTGCTGAAAGTGACTCCAATCGACAATCCTGATGAAAAAAATTCCAATCGAGGATCTTGATGAAAGAGGACTCTAATCGACAATCTTGATGAAAAAAATTCCAATCGAGGATCTTGATGAAAGAGGACTCTAATCGACAATCTTGATGAACAAAATTCCAATCGAGGATCTTGATGAAAGAGGACTCTAATCGACCAACTTGAAAGGAACAGCAAAAGAAGAGCCTCTGGATTTCTCACTTCAATCGAAGTCGGTTCCTTCTAGTCGTTTTCATGCCGCTGATTATGCTCGTCTGGACTTGAAATTACAACGATCGAGACAATACTGACTGATTGATTGCTTGATTGATTGATTGATTGACTGACTGATTGATTGATCGATTGATTGACTGATCGATTGACTGATTGATTGATCGATTGATTTTAAGCGTTGGCTAAAAACTCTGGACTTTACCCTTCAGACAAGCAAGGTCACCTTCACTATAGTTCAAACGATAACGGTTAACAGTTCCAGCAAAACCAGATTTCACGGCAGCATATCTGGAACATCCATACGTTTCAAAAAAACGAGCAGGTCAACAATGGATTGATTCAAGCCTGACGATGGCCACTCTGTTTCATCACTCGGAACATTACGTGTTATGTGGCGTTCCAACAACGGTCAGTTCAAATCAACTGAAACAAATTTGACTTGAGACAAGTTAAACAGATTTAATGTCTTCACTCAGCTGAAGTGACTGTTGACGACCTTGATTCGAGAATTTCAGAAAGTAAAAATCGACCTTGATTCAACCTCTAACAGTCCAGTGAGCTGAGATCATGCTCATAAATTTTATCATTCTCGAGATTTCTCTGTTCCAATTGGAGCTGATCATTCGGGCGTAGACATAATTTATTTCCCGAGGTACAAGGTTACTTTATAAGTTGTAAGATGTATCTAGCGGTGACGACATCATTACATCATTTACAAATTTCAATGTAAAATAGCAATTCTTGACTTCTACAAAAGAAACAGCGTATATCAGCGATCAAGGCCCTGTATATTGGTGAGTCAGGTATATCAAAATTATCAGTCTCTATAAAACAAGATTAGCAAACCTTCTGACCTTGACTGAGATCCCCTTAACAAACACTGAGAAATCACAACAACTACCCCTGGGCGGGCTTTCAGTTGTTGCGTCTCTTATAATTTACTTGAGAACTTCCATAACATCCGTCTCCAGACGCAGACAAAACAAATCTTCGCTTTAGTCAACAATCTTCGCGACGTCCCATGTTTGAGATCTTGAGGTCGACGGCACCAAAACAGCCTGTATAACAGTGTAGATGATATGATAAGGCTGTGTGTGTGGAAGGCTCGTGTCGATATAGTGGACAAGTCTCGTCTGTTCTATAAACATTCGTTTATTAGTTGAAATCATACATCTTCTAACTGATGATGGTAAACACGGACATCTTTACTGTTCTCCTAGTTGAATCCCAAGTCCCCAGTGACGTGTGTGCAACCCCTGGATACGTCTACCCATTCGTGCATACACGTTCACTAACTATGATTTCCCACTAGTTAATGAATGCGCAGCATTCATTAACTCTCCACTCCTAAGCTAACTCCCTTTACTGTTATAGCAGCTCTGCTGTAAACAGGCACAACGCAGTCACATCCGAAAAAAAAATCCGGATGAACGAAGAAGAAGAAGAGGAACGTAAACTTACCAAGCGTCACAGCAGCAAACAAATGCTGGTGTTGACTGAGACGTCCTGTATAGGATATGTAACTAACTTTATGTGATAGCACCAAATGAGAACGAGAGAGAGAGAAAGAGAAGAGAAGACAGAGAGAGAGAGAGAGAAGAGAGAGAGAGAGAGAGAGAGAGAGAAAAGAGAGAGAGAGAGAAATGAAAGAGAGAGTGAGAGAGAGAGAGAGAAAGAGAAGAGAAGACAGAGAGGAGAGAGAGAGAGAGAGAAGAGAGAGAGAGAGAAAAGAGAGAGAGAGAGAAATGAAAGAGAGAGTGAGAGAGAGAGAGAGAAAGAGAAGAGAAGACAGAGAGAGAGAGAGAGAGAGAGAGAGAGAGAGAGAGAGAGAAAAGAGAGAGAGAGAGAAATGAAAGAGAGAGTGAGAGAGAGAGAGAGAAAGAGAAGAGAAGACAGAGAGAGAGAGAGAGAGAGAGAGAGAGAGAGAGAGAGAGAAAAGAGAGAGAGAGAGAAATGAAAGAGAGAGTGAGAGAGAGAGAGAGAAAGAGAAGAGAAGACAGAGAGAGAGAGAGAGAGAGAGAGAGAGAGAGAGAGAGAAAAGAGAGAGAGAGAGAAATGAAAGAGAGAGTGAGAGAGAGAGAGAGAGATAGAGATAGAGAGAGAGAGAGAGAGAGAGAGAGAGAGAGAGAGAGAGAGAGAGAGAGAGAGAGAGATGAATAGACAGAGGGGAAAAGAGATAAAAAAATTATGAAGCGTGGTTCTTTCAGGTGTAGGGACTATTACTAATTACGTAAATCCCTACAATTTGCCTTGTGATATGAGTTCAAGTTCACAAGTATACAAGTCACAAATACCACGCTCTATTCTACCGAACGCTAGTCCAACCACTCAAGCACATCCATCATGTGCCATGCCGGAAAGCGTGGGCGGTCATGAATCGCCATTTCACTCGACTACCAGAGTCGTGGATCAGCTCAGTGTTCCTGTTTCGACCATGCCACGTGGCCAAGCCATCCAGGTATTTACTTCTCGGTCTTCCCCTTGGTCTGCTCTTTTCAATCTTGCCAGTTGTCACCAAGTTCTCCAATTCATTTCTTCTCATAACATGTCCAACAAATTTTGATTGTCTACGTCTAATTTCTCCAAACTGTTTACGATTTTCATTTGTCTCCTGTAGTACTTGGTCATTGGTTTTTCTGTCTGTCCATGGTATTCTTTACATTCTCCTCAGAAACCACATTTCTACACCATCATGTGTTTTTCAGCTTGACTGCTCATTGTCCAAGTTTTACATCCATACAAAAGTACAGGCTTAATGTAACACCTCAACACACTTTTTCTCGTTTGAAATGACATCCCTTTATTGGTCAGTATGTTTTTCATCTTGCCAATGGCTACCTTAGCCATGGCGATTCTTGTTCTAATCTCTTCAAGGCATCTCCCATCAGATGTTATGACTGTTCCGAGATAATTGTACCGATTAACTTGTTGAAAAATATTTCCATTTACTTGTATATTACATTGCGGTATTTCTTTCTTCCTAGTGACGACTATAATTTGGGTCTTTTTTCAATTTAATTCTAACCCCAGTTATTCACTGTGTGCAACAACCGCATCTACTAATTGTTGCAGATTCTGCTCATTGTCTGCAATAATTACTGTATCGTCTGCATATCTTTTTTTTTTTTTTTTTTAAATTGATGTTTCGTCCTCTAATGATGATTCCAATTATATCTTCTACATTTTTGAAAATATTTTCACTGTTTAGGGAAAAAAGATCTGGAGACATCACACATCCCTGTCTCACACCTCTCTTAATAGGCTGATATTGTCCCACTTCATTATCAATCCTTATGACAGCTTATTGTTTCCAATATATGTTTTGTATAAGTCAAATGCTTTCCCATAAATTTGTAGATCTGCAAGCATATCTACTATGTTGACATGTCTTACTCTATCGAAAGCCTTTGTGTAGTCAATAAAGCAAAGGTGTATATCCTTGTTTACTTCTATAGCACATTCAATAACTGTTCGCAGCATATACACAGCATTTACTGTACCCTTTCCTTCTACAAACCCACATTGTTCTTCCCCTATTTGAGGTTGTATTTTCTTCCTAACTCTTTGCATGATAATTGGTAGCAAAATCTTTGTGATGTGACTCATTATGCTAATTGTTCTATGTTAATCACATTTCAAGGTTCCTGATTTCTTTTGGATTTCAATAAATACAGAGTTACATAATTCAGAAGGTATATCTCCGGTATCATATAATTTGTTCAGCAGTCGACTAACTTGATCTAATCCATATTCTTCTAAAGCTTTATCATTTCTGTTGTGATGTTATCTGAACTGGGGGGTCTTGCCAGCTTTCACATGTTTAAGAAAATTCCGAACCTCCATCTTCAAAATTGGCGGTCCTTCATTATTAAATCGAATATCATACTGTTAATCTCTGTTATCATCATAAAGGTTTATCACATAATCTGACCATTCACGTAGAATGTAATCTATATCTATTATATTTTTGCCATCTTAAATTTTTAGACAGCCTGCTGATCTTCTTGTTCTTTTATTAGTAAGTTCCTGAATTCTTTTGTGCACTAATTTGGTATTTTGACTTTTGTGTTGTTTTTCATTTTCTATGCAATTTTTCTCAAGCCATGCTTCTTTTGCCTGCTTACATAATATTCTGACTTGTCTGTGAGTTTCTTCATATTTGGCAGGATCATTTTTGTTGAGTCTTCTTGTTTCCATTAGGTGCAAAATTTCTTCAGTCATCCATTTCTTACGACCCACCTTCTTTAAATTTGGAATAGTTGTTTCTGCAGCCAAACTGATTGAATTCTTCAACATTTCGCATTGATCATCCACATCTTAAATTATAATCTCTAGATCAGACAATACATCAAATCTGTTCTATACTTCAATGTTGAATTTGTTTTATATTTATTTGTCATTTCTCAATGTACACAGTGTATTTAGTGTTTCCTGTTAATACTTGACTTTATTTAACATTACCCTCAATAAACCTGTAAGTAATCTGTGGTCACTATAGCAATCAGCACTGGGAACTGTTTTTGCAGTTATTAACGCATTTCGAAACCCTCTGCAATCAAAATGTAATCAATCTGGTTTCTAATCCTGCTATCAGGACTCCTCCATGTCCATAATCGTCTAGGGTGCTGCTTAAACCAGGTGTTTCCTACAACCATTTCTTGTTCTTGTGCCCACTCTACAATTCTGTATCCTATTTCATTTCTCTCTCCCAAACCATGATTTCATGCTTTGTATCTATCACCTTGATTTCCTACTTTTGCATTGAAGTCACCTATTGTGATGTTTATTTCTGAATTTTTACATTTCTTTAAATCAGACTCTATGTCATTATAAAATTCCTCTAAACTATCTTCACTGCATTCTCCTGTTGGGGCATGTATTCGAATAACGTTTATGCTAAAAGGTCTGCCGCCTAATTTAACTAGTAGAAATCTGTCTGACACAGCCCAATATCCTTTAACAGCTTTCGATGTTGGCCGATCCAAGATAATTGCTACTCCCCTTTGTCGATCTTCTCTTCCAGAATAAATAATCGTAAATCTTCATCAATCTTTATGCCTGCTCCTGTCTATCTCGTTTCGCACATCCCTAAAATATGAATTATTTTCTCTTTCTATTTCTTGTTTTATGTTATCTAATTTTTCGTCGTCGTTTAACGTCCTAACATTCCATGTTGTTAATTTTAATGTCTCTGTCCTTGTCTTGCGATGATCTGTAGTTAGGCTAATCATAATGAACTAGGCACTTTTAAAGAAGGTAGTTTGCCGTTGCTTTCCTTCCTTGGCAGTGACCATACTGGTCGGTGACGCCAGCCATTGTTTTGCGAAAAAGATCTTCTGCCTACCGTCGCGAAACTTGAGACCATAACCAACAACTATCAGTCGGCTGCCCTCAAAATTTCACCCACCACCTGCCTTCCGTGGTTTCTTGTGAACACTTCCAATAATTAATAATAACACCACATAATCCACAGGAAAACACTAAAAACAGCGTCTCTCGAAGAACGAACTGTTAGGTCAGCCGCCAGTTTTACCGGAAGTCTCAAGTACAAGCCATCACTATTACGAGTATTTTTACTCTCAAACGAAAATTACAAACGCATTGGGTGAAAATACTTGGCGTGACGACAACTGCATAACGTTCTAAAAAGAAGGTACCAGTATTGAAGAAATATAATAAGATAAATACTCTCAGACAAATACAATCAGACAAATACAATCAGACACTACTTGTTCAAATACCGCCCACTAGTTTACCCAGGGAATCAATTATGGCTCCATAAATCTCGTCATCAGTTTATTGCTCCTCTGGATTTCACTCGACTCTCTCAGTCTTATTCGACCACGGACTTCAGAGTGATTGCGCTAAACGTGCTTTCTCCATGGTCCTGATTTCCGTGGCTACAATTTTCGTGTTTCCCTCATGCTCGTTTTAGTCTTGTCCGACTTTTGCCGTCAATTGTAACTTGCCATCCAGCCCTTGTTGCTAAAGCAAACGATTTCCCAACTTGTGGCCTTGTGCTGTCACTTAGTTATTCTGCGAGTCCTTGTTCACTTTGTTCCTTTGTTATATCTACCTGAACGTGTTCCAAACGGCATGAGGGTAAAACACCCACGGTCTCCGGAGTCACACTTCTATCTAATCTCCCGCCCGGACCGCTTGAGTGCAGGGCCTATATCCTACCTTTCTTGTCGCCGTTTTTCGTCATAGAGTCACGTGATGCCTTGTTTTCCACGCTTCCCACTGGAGTACGCCAATCAGCTCAGCGCGTCGCTTTGGCTGATTTGCATGCCTAACATTGCATAACCGTTTTATCCTGGCCTCTTTCACCCCACTAAGTTCTAGTTGAAGTTCATAGTCAAGTTTAAATTCATGCTTCCCGCCGTGCTTGTGTTAGGTCACCGGGCGTGTTTTGCCCTGGTACACCTGCAACACTCTGTGTCTCCCTTTTGTCTTGTGACAAGTCGATACAAAGCCCTATTTAATGTTAGCATTCTTTGACTGGAAAAACCTGCTTCCTAGGTGAGCGTCCGTTCCCTGTGTCGCGACTTTGCGTCTGTCTGTCTGTCTGTCTGTCTGTCTGAATGCCTGCCTGCCTGCCTGCATAACTACCTACCTACCTATCTACCTACCTACCTACTAGCTACCTGCCTGTCTGTCTGTCTGCCTGCCTGCTGTCTGTCTCTCTGTCTGTCTGTCTACCTTCTAGCTAGCTACCTGCCTACCTACCTACCTACCTTCTAGCTACCTGCCTGCCTACCTGTCTGTCTGTCTGTCTGTCTGTCCACTAATCACTTACTTACGAAACCACCCACCTGTCTCTATTTATTGTTGATCTAAAAACCTATCCATCTGTCTCTGTGAATGTTGGTCTAAAAATCTACCCTTCTGTCTCTCTGAATGTTGGTCTAACAATCTATCCATCTGTCTCTGTGAATGTTGGTCTAACAATCTATCCACCTGTCTCTATTTATTGTTGGTCTAACAATCTATCCTTCTGACCTAGAGAGAGAGAGAGAGAGAGAGAGAGAGAGAGAGAGAGAGAGAGAGAGAGAGAGAGAGAGAGAGAGAGAGAGAGAGAGAGTTGAATTGCATCACTAATTTTTAAGTTACAAAATGTATATGTACAATTTTTCTCAATTTTCTTTACAATTTTGCGACAATGCTCACGACAATCGTCACTCTATGTGTGTGTAAAGTGTGGGAGTTTGATCATAATAGTAGGTTGGGGGATCGGGGGATGTGTGTGTGGGTGGATTCGTGATGTGTGTGGGTGGGCTCAGGATGTGTGGGTTGGCGGGGTGGGTTTGTGTGGGCGGGTGGGGGATTTATGTGTGGGTGGGTGGGGGATTTGTGTGTGTGGGTGCGTGCGAGATGTATGGGTGTATGGGGAGATGTGTTTGTGGGTGAGGATGTGTGTTTGTCTAGGTGGTTGTGGGTGAGTGGGAGGAGGAGGATATGTTGGTGGATGATTGATGGTGGGTTATGGGATGGGTGGGGGTATATGTGTGGGTGGGGAGAGGTGGGTGTGGGGATATGTGGTGGGTGGGAGATGTGTGCAGGTGGGGGTGGTTGTGGGTTTGGGGATGTGTGTGTGGGTGAGGGATGTGTATGGGTGTGGGATGTTTGGGTGGATGGGTGGGGAGTGTGTGTGGGTGAGAGATGTGTGGGGGATGTGTGTGGGTTGGGGGAGGGGTGCGTGATGGGTGTGGGTGATGGATTTGGAGATGTGTGTGGGTGGGGGATATGTCTGGCTGGGTGGGGGTGTGTGTGGCTGGATGGAGGATGTATGTGTGGGTAGTGAGGATGATTGTAGTTGGGGGATGTGTGGATGGGTAGGAGATGTGTGGATAGATGTGTGTGTGGGTGAGGGATGTGTCTTTGGGATGTGTGTGGGTGTGTTTTTGTGTGGGAGGGGAGCTGGGTGTGGATAAATGATGTTTGTGTGGGTGGGTGAAGGTGTGGTTGGGTTTGTGGGTGGGTGAAGGATGTGTGTGAGGGTGGGGGATGTGTGCTTAGATGGGTGGTTGGGATGTGTGAGTGTGGGTGGGTAGATAAGAGATGTATGTGTTGATGAGTGGGTAAGGGATGTGAGGGTGTTAGTGATTGAGGGATAAGTACGTGTGTCTAGGGATGTGTGAGGGGATGAATGTATGGGTTGTGTGTGCGTGGATGGGAGGTGTGTGTTTGTGAATGGGGAATGTGTTGGTGGGTGGGGATGTGTGTGAGGGATGTTTGTATGGGTGAGGAGATTGTGCGTGGGTGGGGATGTGTGTGTATATGGGTAGGGGCGTGGGGTTAAGGGATGTGTGGCTTGGGGAATGGGTGGATGGAGGATGTGTGGTTGGGTAGAGGATGTGTGGTTGGGTAGAGGATGTGTGGGTGGGTGATTGTATATGAGTAAGGGTGTGTGGTTAAGGAATGTTTTGTTGGGGGATGGGTGGGTAGAGGATGTGTGGGTGGGTATAGGATATGTGGGTGGGTGAGTGTGTGCAGGTTAGGAGATGGTGGGGGATGTTTGTAGGTGTGGGCTCGGGATCTGTGAGTGGGCTGGGGGAGATGGGAGATTATGTGGGTGAGTGCGGAATTTGTGTGTGGGTAGGTGCGGAATATGTGAGTTGACGGGAAGATGTGTGTGTGGCTGAGGAATGTGTGTTTGGTTGGGTGATTGGAGGTGTGTGGGTGGAGGAGGATATTGGGTGAGTGATTGTTGGTGGGAAATGGGACGGGTAGAGGATATGTGAGTGGGTGGGGAGATGTATGTAGGTGGGGGATGTGTGGGTTATTGAATGTATGTGTGCTTGGGGTGTGGGTGGATGGGATGTGTGGTGGGTGAGAGGTGTGTGTGGGTGGGGAGATGTGTAGGTGTAAGGATGTGGTGGATGGGTGGGGGAATGTATTGTATGTGTGTGTGGTTGGGTGGGGGAGTTGGAGTGAATGGGGGATGTGTGTGTGGGTGGTGGATGTGTCTCATAACATAGTAATATGCATTGTTTATGTTTACAAAATTCATGTGACAATGTATTTTTTCCTATGCACTGTTGATGAAAGAAAGATGAGTGATTGGAAGGGCCGAATGTAAGACGGGCCTGCGTGCCCAATTTGTTACCCTTTGAAAATAAAGTCTGTTCGTTCGTTCGTTCGTTCGTTCTGTCTGAGTTAGTGTTTGTCTAACAATCTATCCATCTGTCTCTGTGAATGGTTGTCTGATAGTCTATCCATCTGTCTCTATAATTGGCCTGTGTATCTAACACAGAAATATAACTATTTTTAGTGAACCAGGAAAGACAAAATAAAGAATTCCCACAAAGTCCCCAGCG
>JACEFZ010004848.1:365000-410000 GCA_014155875.1 Cepaea nemoralis | reverse complement strand
GAAATAGATGACGCACTAGATAACATAAAAATTGAAAGATATAGTAGCGGACCGGGATTCGAACCTGTCACCTCCAAATGACGACAACACCTCACTGCAGGAACAAGTGTACTTCGACGCATGACCAACTAGACACCCATGAAAAGGGTGTCTTCATTAACCAAGTCTATCATCCACATGAACTATGGGATATGGGCTGAATTGGTATCCAACCATTGATTTAGTACCATAGGCCTCAGAAATTTACATTAAACCAGTATATGTGAAGTAACGAACAAACAAACACATCAGACCGTAATGTTGTGTCCAGAATAATAATGAACATTTAGAGAAGAGAAATGATTCTTCGGTTCCAATTGTGTACACGTATTACACATAAATATCAATTGGGGAACCCTTTGAGGCCATCAAGACAACTAATAAATACATGCACACGAATTGTTTAACGCCCATAGATGTGTTGGTAGATATCAGTTTGTTGTAACGTTTATCTAAAACAATTCTCAGATATTTTGTTCAACAAGTTTTATATATCATTGACGCAAAATAGAATATGCCCATATTCACATCTGATAAATCTTCTAAATAGGAGATCAGCGTGGCCGAATGGATAACAAACCTTGCTGTTAAATATTCAGCGTATTGATTGAGAGGTAGCGAGGTTACCCTCTACACCGGATAGTTGGACTAAAATGTTGAATTCCATTCCTTGACATGGGAACGTACATTACAAGTACGTCAGAAGTAGGAACGGGTTCGCCTGGTGGTGAGGGACACTGATAATAGGGAAATGTAGTCCACACGAAAATATAATTCAAGTGGACCAGAAATAGTAGCACGTATAAGGACTATGTTTGAGTTCAAGCATGCGAACGAAAAAAACAACACCTAAATAAGTCTATAGTGTCTTGTGAAACATGGCCCTTGCAGACGGCTTGTAATGGAAGATGTAGTAGTGTAGTAGCTAGACGCTCACACAGCTTGTAGCCGTGGTAGTGTAGTAGTTAGACCCTCACACAGCTTGTAGCCGTGGTAGTGTAATAGCTAGACACTCACACAGCTTGTACTGGAAGCCACGGTAGTGTAGTAGCTAGACGCTCACACAGCTTGTACTGGAAGCCACGGTAGTGTAGTAGCTAGACGCTCACACAGCTTGTACTGGAAGCCACGGTAGTGTAGTAGCTAGACGCTCACACAGCTTGTACTGGAAGCCACGGTAGTGTAGTAGCTAGACCCTCACACAGCTTTTACTGGAAGCCACGGTAGTGTAGTAGTTAGACCCTCACACAGCTTTTACTGGAAGCCACGGTAGTGTAGTAGTTAGACCCTCACACAGCTTTTACTGGAAGCCACGGTAGTGTAGTAGTTAGACCCTCACACAGCTTTTACTGGAAGCCACGGTAGTGTAGTAGCTAGACCCTCACACAGCTTTTACTGGAAGCCACGGAAGTGTAGTAGTTAGACCCTCACACAGCTTGTAGCCACGGTAGTGTAGTAGCTAGACGCTCACACAGCTTGTACTGGAAGCCACGGTAGTGTAGTAGCTAGACCCTCACACAGCTTGTACTGGAAGCCACGGTAGTGTAGTAGTTAGACCCTCACACAGCTTGTAGCCGCGGTAGTGTAGTAGCTAGACCCTCACACAGCTTGTACTGGAAGCCACGGTAGTGTAGTAGCTAGACACTCACACAGCTTTTACTGGAAGCCACGGTAGTGTAGTAGCTAGACGCTCACACAGCTTGTAGCCGCGGTAGTGTAGTAGCTAGACCCTCACACAGCTTGTAGCCGCGGTAGTGTAGTAGCTAGACCCTCACACAGCTTTTAGCCACGGTAGTGTAGTAGCTAGACGCTCACACACCTTGTACTGGAAGCTACGGTAGTGTAGTAGCTAGACCCTCACACAGCTTGTAGCCGCGGTAGTGTAGTAGCTAGACCCTCACACAGCTTGTAGCCGCGGTAGTGTAGTAGCTAGACCCTCACACAGCTTGTAGCCGCGGTAGTGTAGTAGCTAGACCCTCACACAGCTTGTAGCCACGGTAGTGTAGTAGCTAGACGCTCACACACCTTGTACTGGAAGCCACGGTAGTGTAGTAGCTAGACCCTCACACAGCTTGTAGCCGCGGTAGTGTAGTAGCTAGACCCTCACACAGCTTGTAGCCACGGTAGTGTACTAGCTAGACGCTCACACAGCTTGTACTGGAAGCCACGGTAGTGTAGTAGCTAGACGCTCACACAGCTTGTACTGGAAGCCACGGTAGTGTAGTAGCTAGACGCTCACACAGCTTGTACTGGAAGCCACGGTAGTGTAGTAGCTAGACCCTCACACAGCTTGTAGCCGAGGTAGTGTAGTAGCTAGACACTCACACAGCATGTACTGGAAGCCACGGTAGTGTAGTAGCTAGACCCTCACACAGCTTGTAGCCACGGTAGTGTAGTAGCTAGACGCTCACACAGCTTGTACTGGAAGCCACGGTAGTGTAGTAGCTAGACGCTCACACAGCCTGCACTGGAAGCCACGGTAGTGTAGTAGCTAGACCCTCACACAGCTTGTAGCCGAGGTAGTGTAGTAGCTAGACCCTCACACAGCTTGTAGCCACGGTAGTGTAGTAGCTAGACACTCACACAGCCTTGTACTGGAAGCCACGGTAGTGTAGTAGCTAGACCCTCACACAGCTTGTAGCCGCGGTAGTGTAGTAGCTAGACCGCTCACACAGCTTGTACTGGAAGCCACGGTAGTGTAGTAGCTAGACCCTCACACAGCTTGTACTGGAAGCCACGGTAGTGTAGTAGCTAGACGCTCACACAGCTTGTACTGGAAGCCACGGTAGTGTAGTAGCTAGACACTCACACAGCTTGTACTGGAAGCCACGGTAGTGTAGTAGCTAGACGCTCACACAGCTTGTACTGGAAGCCACGGTAGTGTAGTAGCTAGACGCTCACACAGCTTGTACTGGAAGCCACGGTAGTGTAGTAGCTAGACCCTCACACAGCTTGTACTGGAAGCCACGGTAGTGTAGTAGCTAGACACTCACACAGCTTGTACTGGAAGCCACGGTAGTGTAGTAGCTAGACACTCACACAGCTTGTACTGGAAGCCACGGTAGTGTAGTAGCTAGACGCTCACACAGCTTGTAGCCACGGTAGTGTAGTAGCTAGACCCTCACACAGCTTGTAGTGGAAGCCACGGTAGTGTAGTAGCTAGACCCTCACACAGCTTGTACTGGAAGCCACGGTAGTGTAGTAGCTAGACACTCACACAGCTTGTACTGGAAGCCACGGTAGTGTAGTAGCTAGACGCTCACACAGCTTGTAGCCACGGTAGTGTAGTAGCTAGACCCTCACACAGCTTGTAGCCGTGGTAGTGTAGTAGCTAGACGCTCACACAGCTTGTAGCCACGGTAGTGTAGTAGCTAGACGCTCACACAGCTTGTACTGGAAGCCACGGTAGTGTAGTAGCTAGACCCTCACACAGCTTGTAGCCGCGGTAGTGTAGTAGCTAGACCCTCACACAGCTTGTAGCCACGGTAGTGTAGTAGCTAGACCCTCACACAGCTTGTAGCCGAGGTAGTGTAGTAGCTAGACCCTCACACAGCTTGTAGCCGTGGTAGTGTAGTATCTAGACGCTCACACAGCTTGTACTGGAAGCCACGGTAGTGTAGTAGCTAGACGCTCACACAGCTTGTAGCCACGGTAGTGTAGTAGCTAGACCCTCACACAGCTTGTAGCCGTGGTAGTGTAGTAGCTAGACGCTCACACAGCTTGTACTGGAAGCCACGGTAGTGTAGTAGCTAGACCCTCACACAGCTTGTAGCCGTGGTAGTGTAGTAACTAGACGCTCACACAGCTTGTACTGGAAGCCACGGTAGTGTAGTAGCTAGACGCTCACACAGCTTGTACTGGAAGCCACGGTAGTGTAGTAGCTAGACACTCACACAGCTTGTACTGGAAGCCACGGTAGTGTAGTAGCTAGACGCTCACACAGCTTGTAGCCGCGGTAGTGTAGTAGCTAGACGCTCACACAGCTTGTACTGGAAGCCACGGTAGTGTAGTAGCTAGACGCTCACACAGCTTGTACTGGAAGCCACGGTAGTGTAGTAGCTAGACGCTCACACAGCTTGTACTGGAAGCCACGGTAGTGTAGTAGCTAGACACTCACACAGCTTGTACTGGAAGCCACGGTAGTGTAGTAGCTAGACGCTCACACAGCTTGTAGCCACGGTAGTGTATTAGCTAGACGCTCACACAGCTTGTACTGGAAGCCACGGTAGTGTAGTAGCTAGACGCTCACACAGCTTGTACTGGAAGCCACGGTAGTGTAGTAGCTAGACGCTCACACAGCTTGTACTGGAAGCCACGGTAGTGTAGTAGCTAGACGCTCACACAGCTTGTACTGGAAGCCACGGTAGTGTAGTAGCTAGACGCTCACACAGCTTGTAGCCGTGGTAGTGTAGTAGTTAGACCCTCACACAGCTTGTAGCCGTGGTAGTGTAATAGCTAGACACTCACACAGCTTGTACTGGAAGCCACGGTAGTGTAGTAGCTAGACGCTCACACAGCTTGTACTGGAAGCCACGGTAGTGTAGTAGCTAGACGCTCACACAGCTTGTACTGGAAGCCACGGTAGTGTAGTAGCTAGACACTCACACAGCTTGTACTGGAAGCCAAGGTAGTGTAGTAGTTAGACGCTCACACAGCTTGTACTGGAAGCCACGGTAGTGTAGTAGCTAGACGCTCACACAGCTTGTACTGGAAGCCACGGTAGTGTAGTAGCTAGACGCTCACACAGCTTGTACTGGAAGCCACGGTAGTGTAGTAGCTAGACGCTCACACAGCTTGTACTGGAAGCCACGGTAGTGTAGTAGCTAGACGCTCACACAGCTTGTAGCCGTGGTAGTGTAGTAACTAGACGCTCACACAGCTTACTGGAAGCCACGGTAGTGTAGTAGCTAGACCCTCACACAGCTTGTAGCCGTGGTAGTGTAGTAACTAGACGCTCACACAGCTTGTACTGGAAGCCACGGTAGTGTAGTAGCTAGACGCTCACACAGCTTGTACTGGAAGCCACGGTAGTGTAGTAGCTAGACACTCACACAGCTTGTACTGGAAGCCACGGTAGTTTAGTAGCTAGACGCTCACACAGCTTGTAGCCGCGGTAGTGTAGTAGCTAGACGCTTACACAGCTTGTAGCCACGGTAGTGTAGTAGCTAGACGCTCACACAGCTTGTACTGGAAGCCACGGTAGTGTAGTAGCTAGACGCTCACACAGCTTGTACTGGAAGCCACGGTAGTGTAGTAGCTAGACGCTCACACAGCTTGTACTGGAAGCCACGGTAGTGTAGTAGCTAGACGCTCACACAGCTTGTACTGGAAGCCACGGTAGTGTAGTAGCTAGACACTCACACAGCTTGTACTGGAAGCCACGGTAGTGTAGTAGCTAGACGCTCACACAGCTTGTAGCCACGGTAGTGTATTAGCTAGACGCTCACACAGCTTGTACTGGAAGCCACGGTAGTGTAGTAGCTAGACGCTCACACAGCTTGTACTGGAAGCCACGGTAGTGTAGTAGCTAGACGCTCACACAGCTTGTACTGGAAGCCACGGTAGTGTAGTAGCTAGACGCTCACACAGCTTGTACTGGAAGCCACGGTAGTGTAGTAGCTAGACGCTCACACAGCTTGTAGCCGTGGTAGTGTAGTAGTTAGACCCTCACACAGCTTGTAGCCGTGGTAGTGTAATAGCTAGACACTCACACAGCTTGTACTGGAAGCCACGGTAGTGTAGTAGCTAGACGCTCACACAGCTTGTACTGGAAGCCACGGTAGTGTAGTAGCTAGACGCTCACACAGCTTGTACTGGAAGCCACGGTAGTGTAGTAGCTAGACACTCACACAGCTTGTACTGGAAGCCACGGTAGTGTAGTAGTTAGACGCTCACACAGCTTGTACTGGAAGCCACGGTAGTGTAGTAGCTAGACGCTCACACAGCTTGTACTGGAAGCCACGGTAGTGTAGTAGCTAGACGCTCACACAGCTTGTAGCTGAGGTAGTGTAGTAGCTAGACGCTCACACAGCTTGTAGCCGCGGTAGTGTAGTAGCTAGACGCTCACACAGCTTGTAGCCGCGGTAGTGTAGTAGCTAGACGCTCACACAGCTTGTAGCCGAGGTAGTGTAGTTGCTAGACGCTCACATGCCGACCCCGTGGTCATGTGTTCAGTCTCCATGTGGTCACACTCGAAGTTTACAAATGGACCTGGGCTCCAGGTAGACCCAGCCTAAAATTGGCACCAAGAATATGTTGAGAAGTAAAGACTTCCGATGTGCTACTGACCACATCATCCAGAGAACGACGATCGGCCTATAAAAATATGGGTCCAAAACCGCACACCCTAAAACGTGTACAAGAATCCTTTCCTTTTTAAGTTGTAGGTCTTTATCTAATCTTTTATATTCAGGAGTGTTTTTCATTCTTTTTATGTTGTGTCTGTTATTTTTGTATAACTGTTTTGTCCTCTACGCTATGCTCTGTGTTGTTTCCTTCGTGATTACATTTTCTTGCAGAGTGTTTGTTTGTTTTTATCATTCTCATTTCGCATTGGCGTTATCGTATGTTTTCCTCTCTGCATAGCTCCGCGATAACCATGATTAGTTTTCCATTTCTATTTTTGACTGCTGTGAGCTATCATTAATTCCCTATAAGTTTTCCTAGAGCTTATATATCAAAGTTATTATTTATACTTTTTTCCCCGGCAATTTTCCACTTTACATTAAAATGTGGTTCGACCCCCGCTGGTGACTTGCGGGATAACTGAGCCGGCCGCTCAGAAAGCAATGGCAAACTACTGAGCGTAATCTTGCCAAGAAATCAACATACAGCTGAAAGATGCTGATGATGACAGCGATGTCCTGTAAAGGATATGCAAAAAAAAAAAAAAAAAACAAACAAACATTACAATGTGATATATCAGGCTGATTCTTAATACCTGTTTCTCCCCGAAATTGTCAGCGTGGCATTAAAATTTGATTACTACACGATCGCACAATATTTATCTGAGATTTTCTTAGCTGCAGGGAATCTGTTTTTTGTTTTTGGTTTGTTAACATGCAACATTTTGTGTAAATCTTTCCATGATCATTATAAAATTAGCCTGGTTTCCGTTGATATCTCCGAGGCTTTATCGAGTATAGAGAATCCTGAATTGTGTTTCAAAAACGCGATATAAATGGCTTGCTCATCTTTCTTCACATAACAGTCCCATCCTTTCTGCTCTGTCATGTCTTGTTCGTATACTTAATTCCTTACAATTGTCCTTTTTTTTTTTTTTCCATAACCGAATTCAGCATTCTTGTTTCTCGTAATCAATAGAATATCTATAGATTTCGTAGCTCCAATAAAATCTGGAGGCTTGCCTTGAATTTTCCCGCTTGTCCCACTGCCAAAGAAACTGGCACCTGTTAACATGTTCAGAATGCCAACAGTTTAAAAAAGGGTTTTAAGCAACGTAGGATGATCGACCTCATTGCACCGGGGTTTATTCCATAAGGTTCAGTTTTTTTTTTTCGCTGTGCGACCTGGCGAAAGCGTCGCACAAACTCCGTAGCTCTATCGACAGTACAGTAAAGCACATTAAAGTACCGTAAAGTACAGTAAAGTACAGTAAAGCACTGTAAAGTTCATTAAAAAACAGTAAAGTACAGTAAATTAAAGTAAAATAAAATAAAGTACAGTAAAATAAAGTACAGTAAAGTAAAGTACAGTAAAGTAAAGTACAGTAAAATAAAGTACAGTAAAATAAAGTACAGTAAAATAAAGTACAGTAAAATAAAGTACAGTAAAAGTGGAGAGTGGAAAAGAAGAAGTAACAAAGACATTTATGATCTGTTTAAGTCCCCGCTAATCACTGGTATCATGAAGGCTAATAGACTACAATGGCTGGGGCATATAGAAAGAATGGAAGATAATAGGGAAACAAAACTCGCTTACACTCAGGAAATAAATGACCGTAGACCCCGAGGTAGACCAAAAAGACGGTGGAGAGATAATATATGTACAGACCTACAAGCACTCGGAATCAACGACTGGCAAGAGAAGGTCCACAGAGAGACGAATGGAGACGGATTGTATTTGCAGCAAAGAACCTCAATGGCTCGGAAAGCTGAAGAAGAAGAAGAAGAAGAAGAAGAAGAAGAAGAAGAAGAAGAAGAAAGTAAAGTAAAGTAAAGTAAGGTACAATACAGTAAAGTATAGTAAAGTACAGTAAAATACTGTAAAGTACTGTAAAGTACTGTAAAGTACAGAAAAGTACAGTAAAGCCCAGTAAAGTACTGTAAAGTGCAGTAAAATACTGTAAAGTACAGTAAAGTACTATACATGCAGTAAATTACTGTAAAGTACAGTAAGGTATGGTTAAAATAAGTATAGTGAAATAAAATACAATAAAGTCAAGTACAGTAAAATACAAGCTCCGTCGCGAAGGGGTTACCTACGAAGTTCGAAATAGTGCATACCCGCTTTTGAAACACAGCTGCAGGCGATTTGGCCACAGACCGTCTAGCGTTGGCTTTTTAAGAAATGGTATGGGTGATTGTCGTTCAGAAAGCAATGGCAAACTACTGTATGTAAACTTGCCAAGAGATCTCAACAGAAAAACATGCCGGTGTTGACTGTGACATCCTGTAAAGGGTATGAAACTAACAGTAAAATACACTAAAGTACAATAAAGTATAATAAAGTACAGTAATATAAAGTACAGTAAGATAAAATACAACAGTCAGATACAGTACCTCTTGCGCAGGGTCAGGTTTACTGGCTATACGATGCCACCCCGATATATAGAACCAGTCGGCACTCGGCGCCCGATGTGGTCAGTGTCCCGCCCGCCGACTTGGCTTTCCAGAGAATATTCCGGTATATATTTCAGGCTGGACCGTTCTGGGAGCTCGTGTCAATGGCAAATATCCACATCTAGAAGAGGTTCATACACATGGCTCCTGGTCCGGGTCCGTCAGGCAAGCAAGCTTTTTCAAGGCTCATCACCATCATCATCATCTTCTTCCACTCTGGTCGTCAAGCGTCGTGGGGAGCATAGTTGACGTTCCAGTCCCCGATGGGTGATTTCAAGCATAATAATTACTCTTAGATAATTAAACCTCAGAACAACGACGCAAGGAAATAATTGCTCTGAAATAAGTTAAAAGTTAGTTGCTTATGCTTTACAGGACGTAGTAGTCAATCCCAGAATTTTGTGGCTGTCTTTGAGTTCTTTGCAAGTTTATGTTCAGTAGTTTGCCATTGCTTTCTGAACGCCGGCACCCATACCCTTGTATGAAAACCAACGCATGGTGGTCTGCTGCCAAATCGCCCGCAGCTCCGTTCCGAGCACAGTATTGGGGAAAACGAATTGCGTTGGTAAGCCCTGCACGACAGAGCCGGCTTATACAAGCTAGTGTTTGTAAATAATGGCTTTTGTCCCACCAGTGCTAAACATGTCGTCAACCAAAGATTCGGCTAGTCAATCCCTGGCAGTTCTCGCACAGAGAGCAACATAACTTATACTCCTGGCACCTAATCGTCTTGACAGACGATAGATCATTCGTAACATTGTGCTTCTACATTCGTAACATTGTGCTTCTAAACACGCACAGTAATTACAACCTACGGCGGCAACTAGGGATGGGGTTATTCCTTTCCATAGCACGAGAGAGGATCCGTGTGTGTGTGCGAACATCACATATGTTCTAGACCAGTGGTTCTCAAACGGTGGGGAATTCCCCCCCCCACCAGGGGGGGGGGGGGATTTTAGGGTTTCCGGGGGGGGGGGGGGAATTAAGATTATTTCAAGATCGCGTTCATACGAGAACCGATAACTTAATCTTGTTTTTCCCTTCATACTTTACAGTTTTGTACGTCTCATTCTTCTGCTTGCTTGCTTGATTGTGTTCGTTGGCTTGAGCTCCAACGCGAAGTCCTGTATGTCGGATGAAGGCATCCTGTTGTCGAACATCAGTGTGATGTCATACAGGACCTGAGTTTTGCGTGAGTATCCATTGCCCCATGTCTGGCTTATTGGTGTGCAGACTGGTGGTTCCTCGCCGTACAGGCAGACACTCTCCGACTTCGGAGGAATCTCATTCTTCTAAAATTCATTTTATAAAGTAAGTAGACCCACAAATCACGTTTTATGTGGACGTCTAGACTTGTTTTAGTATGTGCTTCCATTATTACGTATACAGTGTAGGGGCGGGAGGGGGGAAATTTTTAGGAAGGAAATACGAAAGGGGGGGGGATGACGTTCTGAAAATATGGTGAAGGGGGTCACGGGCCAAATATTTAGGTAGGAAATACGAAAGGGGGGGGGGGGGGGGATGACGTTCTGAAAATATGGTGAAGGGGGTCACGGGCCAAATATTTAGGTAGGAAATATGAAAGGGGGGGGGGGGGGGGGAATGACGTTCTGAAAATATGGTGAAGGGGGTCACGGGCCAAATATTTAGGTAGGAAATATGAAAGGGAGGGGGGGGGATGACGTTCTGAAAATATGGTGAAGGGGGTCACGGGCCAAATATTTAGGTAGGAAATATGAAAGGGGGGGGGGGGGGGATGACGTTCTGAAAATATGGTGAAGGGGGTCACGGGCCAAATATTTAGGTAGGAAATACGAAAAGGGGGGGGGGGGATGACGTTCTGAAAATATGGTGAAGGGGGTCACGGGCCAAATAGTTTAGGTAGGAAATATGAAAGGGGGGGGGGGGGGATGACGTTCTGAAAATATGGTGAAGGGGGTCACGGGCCAAATATTTAGGTAGGAAATATGAAAGGGGGGGGGATGACGTTCTGAAAATATGGTGAAGGGGGGCACGGGCCAAATATTTAGGTAGGAAATATGAAAGGGGGGGGGGGGGGGATGACGTTCTGAAAATATGGTGAAGGGGGTCACGGGCCAAATATTTAGGTAGGAAATATGAAAGGGGGGGGGGGGGATGACGTTCTGAAAATATGGTGAAGGGGGTCACGGGCCAAATTTTTAGGTAGGAAATATGAAAGGGGGGGGGGGGGATGACGTTCTGAAATATGGTGATAGGGGGTCACGGGCCAAATTTTTAGGTAGGAAATATGAAAGGGGGGGGGGGGGGGGGGATGACGTTCTGAAAATATGGTGAAGGGGGTCACGGGCCAAATATTTAGGTAGGAAATACGAAAAGGGGGGGGGGGGGGGGATGACGTTCTGAAAATATGGTGAAGGGGGGTCACGGGCCAAATTTTTAGGTAGGAAATATGAAAGGGGGGGGGGGGAATGACGTTCTGAAAATATGGTGAAGGTGGGCACGGGTCAAAAATGGTTGAGAACCACTGTTCTAGACGTTCTTTGTCGTGTGACACGTCACACGTCCTGTGCCGGAGGCTGTGATCAACCACAGGTTGTCTTCTAGGCAATGTTACGTTCAGTAATTTCTCATTACTTTGTGAACGAGAAATCAACTTTCAAAATCAATCTGTCCGTTGTTGAGAATAAACCCACTACCTCACAAACAGCGCACAGGAAATGTATGCGGAAATACGTTAAACCTCTCAGCCAAGCTGGCCTCTATTTTTTATGGATAGGTTTTCATAATTTTAACTTTTGTTCCGAGGGTGTGTCGAGTGCCATGTGTGTCTTCTGAGTTATCTACCCTGCCTGAAAATGCTAATAGCCCGATCTACTACCGGAGATCAAGACTATATCAATATTACCTTCGATTATAATCATTTCGCACAGTCGAGATTATTAAACGGGCCAAAGCTATACGAGCCAGAAACGGACGTCTTATCCCGCAAGCCATTCCACCCCTATTATATATTGTATATCCTTCATTTGTAGTGACTCCTGTTATCAATTATATTTCCTAAAACATTAACATATTTCTGTATCTGGCCAACGGTGACAATGTAATCGTTCATATTTCCCTGGTTCAATTACCTTGTTAGCGGTTGTCTATGTTATCAAATTGTAAATATCATCATTTCACTTTTGCTTTCTGTTGTTGCTTTGGTTCTCATGTTTAATGTTGATTAAGTTAGAAATGTCTAATCTGATTAACCAGAACAGGTGCGCACACACGGTTAGATGACCGGCTTGTTCAATCAGACCTCACTGATGGTCGGTGTGAGAAGGTAACAGTTGTCTGTCAGATGTTATACAATGGTACTATACGGCCATATTATGCCATTCCCATAGAATCAACTCTCCTTCTTCTTCTTCTTTATCTTATTCTTCTTCTTCTTCTTTATCTTATTATCCTTCTGCTTTATCCTCCTATTAATTTTCATCCTCTTCTTCTTCTTCTTCACCTTCCTTTTCTTCTTCTGTATCCTCTTCTTCTTCTTCGTCTTTCTCCACTTCCTTATCCTCCTCCTACTCCTCCTCCCCTTCTCCTCCTCCTCCTCTTTTTCTTCTTCTTCTTCTGTTTCTCCTTCTTCTTCTTCTTCTTCTTCTTCTTCTTCTTCTTCTTCTTCTTCTTCTTCTTCTTCTTCTTCTTCTTCTTCTTTCTTCTTCTTCTTTCTCTTCTTCTTCTTCTTCTCTCCCCCCCCCCCTCCTCCCTCCTCCTTCCTTCTTTCGTCTTCTTCTTCTTCTTCCTTCTTCTTCTTCTTCCTTCTTCTTCTTCTTCTTCTTCTTCTTCTTCTTCTTCTTCTTCTTCTTCTTCTTCTTCTTACTATTATTATTATTATTATTATTATTAATTATTATTATTATTATTATTATTATTATTATTATTCGTCTTCTTTTTCTTCTTCATGTCAATTTTAAAATTCCGATTCCATGCGGATTCGAACAAATGATCATCGGACCTACAGGCAAGAGTCTAGCCCCTTCACCACCTCGGCTTCTGTTTAACAAGGCACTCTTTGAACAATATCTATTAATTATATTGTCATATCATATTAATAGTCGGTTGTCATTCTCTTTGCGTCACAAACAGTGTCTCTAAATATTGAACTGTGACAGAGCGGCCGATCAATCGACTCTGAACATCGATATAGCGAACACTCAACGGGCATTTCGTCATAAGATTACCACATTGCGTCAGTCCACCAGTTTGCTCCCTCTCTCTCTCTCTCTCTCTCTCTCTCTCGCTCTCTCTCTCTCTCCTCTCTCTCTCCTCTCTCTCTCTCTCTCTACTCTCTCTCTCTCTCTCTCTCTCTCTCTCTCTCTCTCTCTCTCTCTCTCTCTCTCTCTATCTCTTATCTATCTATCTCTCTCTCTTCTCTCTCCCTCTCTCCCTGACCCACTCTCTCACTCTTCCTCTCCCCTTAATATCTATTACTGACTCTCTCTCTCTCACCTTAAGTCGTTTTCTGCCTCTCCCTTAAATCTTTCTCTGACTCCCTCTCTTTAAATCTTCCTCTTCCTCTCTCTCTCTCTCTCGCTCTCCCCCCCCCCCCTGTCGTTCTCCCTCTCCCCTTAAATCTGCCGCTGACTCTCTCCTTAAATATCCCTCTGACTCTCTCCTTAAATCTCTCTCCGACTCTCTCCTTAAATCTCTCTCCGACCCTCTCCTTAAATCTCTCTCTCTCTGACTCTATCTCCCTCTCTCTTTACCCCTCTCTGACTCTCTCTCTCTCTCTCTCTCTCTCTCTCTCTCTCTCTCTCTCTCTCTCTCTAAACGGGCTTCAAACCGGGCTTCAAAATATAAACTAACCCATCTCATTTTTCATGATTCTATCTTGGGGCTGTCTGGCTTATGTTTCATTTATTATCGTCGATGTCAAATTAAACGTCACTCAATGAATCATCCGCTATCGTGTTGTGTCCAGCCCCCTGTCTCCTCTCTGACATCTATTCGTCATTGTATTTGTAATCTGAGTATTACAACGATTAAAACATCCTTTAACAGTTGAAGACTTAGCGAGAGGTCAGCGTGTCGGAGAGGTTCTGACTTCCTGTGGAGATGTTGGTTCATTTCACACACACCACTTAATTATTGACTTCAGCTTGCCAGCTGGCGTAGGCGTTCATGACTCTCCACAGATCTCGGTCTCTGGTTTTCTGAATCAACTCTGCTGACGATATTCTTCCATGCCAATGTCTCAGTGCATACAGCATTATTTCTCTTAGTCGGCCCCTGCCTCTCCTCCCCATGATCTTTCCAGTTGTCACGATGTTCTCCAGCGCCTCTCTTCTAATTACATGACCAAAGAAAGCTGTTTGACTCTTTCTCATTGTTGTATATAATGTTCAATTTCATTAGATTCTCTCAGACAATGGTTGTTAGTTACTCTAGCAGTCCAAGGAATTGGCAACATTCATCTCAGGAGCAACACCCCCGTTGCTTCCAAGCTCTGTCTACTTTGTTCATTTACAAACCATTGAACGTAAACTTGCCTGGAAATCAAACCTGGAGTTGGTCACAACTTCCTGTACAATACATGCAACACTGACCACACCGACCTGACCGGACATTGTGACGTGAGGACATGCAACATTGACCCCACCTACCTGACTGGATATTGTGACGTTGACCACATCGACGTGACTGGACATTATGACGTGAGGACATGCAACATTGACTCCACAGACCTGACTTGACATTGTGACGTTGACCACACCGACCTGACTGGACATTGTGACGTTGACCGCACGGACCTGACTGGACATTGTGACGTGAGGACATGCAACACTGACCACATCGAGCTGACCGGACATTGTGAAGTAAGGACATGCGACATTGACCACACCGAGCTGACCAGCCATTGTGACGTGAGGACATGCAACATTGACCCCACCAACCTGACCGGATATTGTGACGTTTACCACACAGACCTGACTGGACATTGTGACGTTGACCCCACCGACCTGACCGGACATTGTGACGTTGACTCCACCGATCTGACCGGAAATTGTGACGTTGACCCCACCGACCTGACCGGACATTGTGACGTTGACCCCACCGATCTGACTGGACATTGTGACGTTGACCACACCGACCTGACCGGACATTCTGACGTTGACCCCACCGACCTGACCGGACATTGTGACGTTGACCACACAACTATCTGACTGGACATTGTGACGTTGACCACACCGACCGGACCGGACATTGTGACGTTGACCACTACAACTATCTGACTGGACATTGTGACGTTGACCCCACCGACCTGACCGGAAATTGTGACGTTGACCACACCGACCTGACCGGACATTTTGAAGTAAGGACATGCGACACTGACCATACCGACCTGACCAGGCATTGTGACGTACAAGGTATATGGTGCTAGCCCCATATTTGATCGATCACCTGGCACTGGACGGGTCATGAGGTCAGTATCAAGTTGGCCATATTTACTTGCCCAAACATTACCTGGTACATAATTGTGACATGTTTGATTGAGACAGAGGACCTAATTAGTAGCGTTCTCTGGAAATATATCTTGAATAATAAATATACAAGATAAAGGATATGATTTAGCACGTTTTGTCTAGAGGTCACTCAAATGAGCTAATCATTCCCGCAATAGCCTTTTTGGAGAACCACTTTTCTTTGGCTCAAACCCCCACTGTGAGACTACTATGTATCTACACAGAAATTTATAAAAGAAGTAAAATAGTTCACCCAAGGCCAGAGAAGATCTGAACTATTAGCCTCTGTACAACTGAGGATCCGTCTCACTCAACATAGTGTTGTCAGTGTGCTGTTCGTCCGTCACCTTAGATCTTCTCTTATTTATTTTGTCAGTATGACCTATATCAGTTTTGTCCAATTTTTCTAGGACTGTAGGATTCAATTCTTGTAGACAACTCAACAATAACTGAACATTACATCTGTTGAACAAGACATCTACATGACAGTTTCTTGACAAAAGTGGGACATACATTCACAAGGAACATCTATACAAGACTTTTCACAATATGTATAATCAACCACAGCACTTAAGACAGTCACCAGAGACAACACTTGACAGCAACTGTACAAGACATTCTCTTGAGACATGTACTTAAAACACTGATTCATTAAATACACAATTTATTGAGCTGATGATGAGTCGCGTGATGACCATTGTTTCATCTCCTGGCATGTCAACACCTCAATAATTACATTGAAAATGCATAAAATATGTCACACATGCATGTAGATAAACATGATACACCACCTCGGATTCCTCCTCCAACCAATAACTAAACTCTCCTCCTCCTCTCCTCTCTAATCACCACTACTTTACAATATCTATTATCAACTCCTGTCTCTTGGGAAGGTTGTGAAATCCTATCCATGGGAAACTCAAGGAAGAAACTACTGTTCTGGGTCTGTTGCACCCTTTTATCATCAGCAATTGATGTTGGACAAGCTCCAGGTAGCAGCTTTCCCAGAATAAGCTTCATGGCAGATTCATTCCTCTTGAAGACAAGATTTGGTATGATGATACGGTACTGCATCTCACGGTTGATCAGGCTGGTAGTGAAGGCTGTCACTGGGTACTTCAATAATGACATACATAATGTCCCATACATTGCAGCTACTCACTTAGCCAGATCACTTCACCTACTGTTCAAGTCACATTCTTCAAGAATCACTGTGTGAGCATCAGGCTGGATATTTTCTAAGTTGAGTCTTAGATAAACAAACACTCCAAGTTACCTCACAGTTTTCTATGAATGTAGTTCATACTACAAGACTTGATGATATTCTCAGTTGACATTTGATTGACTCAAAGATCACTGTCCAGTTCACCACATTTGTAGTGCTTCAGATTGTGTTTTGCTCCCATTTGTGCATTCAGCTGTTAGAGAGCTGAGAGAAAATTCTTCTTAGATTTTCCTGCCTTTTGATAGGGAGTCAATTCTGGATCTAGGACTTCTGGTTAGAGGTCCCAGATGATATATGGAAGGCCTCTCCACCATCATCTTGTTGTCTGTCAATATACAAAATGGCACAACATCTCTTTACATTTGTTAAAAGATGATGTTATCATACATTAACATACACAGATGGAAATGGGGAGGTTAAGGAAGGGTGTTACCCAAACACACCTCTCCTTGTTTGATGATGCAGTGTATTTCACTCTGATGTACTGTGGTAATCACAAGACTATATGCTGAGACAGGGTAGCTTAACACAATTACAAGCATTTATGTGGTCTAAGTTCCACCATGTTTGAACCACAGTAGACCTGGGCACAAGGAGGACCAGACACAGTACAGCAAGCATCATGAGCAAGCATTGTGACATAGTAACATGGGACGGGCATTGTGAAGGGAAATGGAAAATAGGCATTTACAACTGCAATATGCATTATGTATTAACCAATGGCATTTACCCAATTAGCAAACCAGACATCCATTCCAATGGTTGTCATGTTGGTGCATGAATGTCCTATTCCATATTCACTCACTCCGCAATGCCAGACCTCACCCCTTTTCTCAGACAGACCTGACTCACAGGTACATCATCTTTATCATCATCATATGCTGTTTCCCCACTGAGTAATGTTCATGTCTACTACAGTCGGTAACAGAAGCTCAATTGCATAGCAATTGTTCACATATGCACCAAAGCACATATGGGAAAAACATGTTTAGTCCTTGTAAATTTGCATGAGCCGTACATTATATTCAGCCGACTAAGACACAGGTTCACACACCTATTGTCCTCTTAGGAACTAGTTTATATGAACCTACCAACAGTAGAGGTACCCGTGTAATGCTGCAGAGAGAAATGGTATTCTCTTGAGCGTAATCTAGTCACCAGGCCATCACATGAACTTTGCAATTCTGGCGTGCCATCACGTCCCGCCTACATATTGATATGATGCATCTGTCTTTCTACTAATGTGAGAGGCTACTTATCAAATCACCAGCTCACTCACTCCAACATTCTCAGCGTTTTACAAAGGAACTTGTACATGTTTACATCACCCATTCCAATTCAGACTGCCATATGTTAACTCGCGAGAGCAAAGGTACAGTTGATTTAAGAATGAGTCATCCTAGGCATGAAGAATGCACAAGGGGTTTGGGTTTGCGAATTTGCATGAGTGTACTATACATTCAACAAGCATACGCAACCAGTCACAACAAGGGATTGATATGCACTTGGAGTATACAGCGTGAAAGACATGTCAAGGTTGAAGAAGCAGTATCCAGAATACTGGCGCACAGAAGTTCTGTTTTTCACTTTCACATTTTATTCATAAAATACTCTTATATTCTTCTCTTTCGTTCACTAGGCATCCACAACATTAAAGTATGTTTTAAAGTGGTACCTGTTGTCCAGAGAACAATATATTATCGAATCTTTAAGGGCATTGTTGGGTCATCCATCACACTAGCGACCGCTCCGTTTGGAATCCCGCGTCCAACTAATTGGATATTCAAATGTGGCCTAGTGATTAGCGTGGGCTGCCACGTACTAGCCAATGAAAAAGCAAGGCGCATATACCGCTGCCCTCCCCCAACTCGTTCTGGAACTTACTATACCCAAGAATCGTCCTTCTATCTGGAAACGCCGCTCAAATCGAAAGTATTTTTATGAATGTGTCGGGCTGGTAATGGGGAATTCTGATCCATCATGCTACAATAATTTAAAAAACGATTAAACAAAGATTTCCCTACGGAATAGGGATTCGAACATTTGTCCTCCGGACTGGCAGGCGAGTGTGCTAATCATTGCCTTGCCGCGACCCCCATCCTCTAGTGAGTCAGTAAACGACGCTTGCACAGGCCTTAAGCGGCCTTGGGGATCCGGTGCTAGACTCATATTTGTATTGACCAACCTGCACTCGTGGCTGCTGCGGTGAGTGTCACACAGGCCGACTTTATTTCCCATGATATTTCCTGGTATCCAGTTTAGCCTGGGTCGACCTGGGGGTCCAATTGAGTGTTTAAAACCCGAATCCGCCCTGATACGGATTGAACCCTGGACCACCGACCCGGCAAGCAGATGTCTACCCATTGCGCCATCTCAGCCCCAACCCACTAGTTAACTGTCTCACAGTCAAGTGACTGCATTCTTTCAAAGGTCATAACAGCATTGTTGTCCTTACACTTTTATTATCTGGGCTACGCTTGCAACATAAAATGTATTTGAAGATGCGTGGGGGTTTCAAATAAAAATCGTACAAGTGTGATAGAAATTACATTAACTATGCCATTGTCTTGTAACCTGTCAATATTGTTGTTAACGATGTCGATGGTGTTAAGCACGTGACATAACGATGCAGAAGAACACGGTGGAGTCGTAAGGACAGTTTAAAGATGGCCGTCCCACTTGTGATACGCACCAAAGAGGAGCAGCCTTCTGTTATCCGTGTTTTGATTAGAGATCTCCACTTTCAGTGTGTACTAAATCCCCCGTACTCGCCAGACTTAGCCCTAAGAGATTTCCACTTGTTTGGACAACTCAAAGAGTCACTGGGAGGAAAGACTTTTTCGGTCCGATGAAGATGGTAGCGAATGAGTAGTTACATGCACGACTAAGAGAATGTTTTTTTCTATACGAATCCAAGCATTTTATCTGTGGCTGGAGGACTTGCATTGAACGCAGCGGTGACTACATCGAAAAACCACATAAATGTTCTTTACTTTTTCAGAATTTATTCACACACACAAAACAAAGCAAAAAACAAACAAAAACAAACAAACAAACAAATACCACACATTTAAGGTTTTCATTTCAAGACCCCTCGTAATAGCATGAAGAGGATGTGAATACGTTGCGACGCGTTTCTTTTTCCAGATGCATGCCGGTGACAGAGTCTTATGCCAGTTAGTGAATGAAAACATAAGCGCTATGGGTTAGTCACAACACTAGTCAACATATCGGACTCCATGAACAATTTCTGGGAAATTGGAGCATGCAATCTCCGCTCCGAATGGATAGATAGAATTCGGAAGTCGCGCTTCACCTCACTTCCCTGGATGTACGCACTAGGACATTCCGGAATAAAAAGGTAATGAACACGCAGACCAGGTGACAAATAGTGCACCAATACACGCTGGAAGAAGCATGGGCATGGCTGACATGGTTAATGCAGTAGGAACCTGGTTGGCGGGTAATGACGAGGCTGATGCTGGCACGACTGCACCTCCTGGGAGTGAAGCCTGGTCAAACACAGAATTGCAGCCTTCTAGGTCAAGAGAGGTGATACTATAAACAACTCGTCATGGGAACAGTGGGCAGAAAAACTTTGGGATGGCTATGTTATCGGGGGATGGAGCAGATATGAGAGTACGCAATATGATTGACGTCTGTCAACATAACGAACATATCATGTGTCATATCATAGAGCATATCATATAATATAACATCATAATCATATCGTAACAAAACATAGTACAACATAACATAGCATAGCATAACATAACATAGCATAACATAACATAACATAACTAACATAACATAACTAACATAACATAGCATAACATAACATAGCATATCATAACATAGCATAACACAACATAACATAACATAGCATAACATAACATAACATAACATACAACGTAACACAACATGGCATAACATAACGTAACGACATATCTCAGCATAACATGCCAATAGTCAATGTCTGGCTGCAGTCTCCCGCACACTTGTTGCCACCTTAGAAAGCACTAGAATCTAGCACTCACTTGCTGGAGACCGCCAGCTTAGATTCCATAATATTGTGACAGAGACGTTAGTGAGCCATTGTCTGGCCTTACACAGACCAAGACCTCTCGTGACCTCCTGGCGGGACATCCTGGGCAGATATTAGTCTGTGGGACATCCTGGACAGAGACTAGTCTGAGACATTCTGTGCGCGTGGAAACCCAAGGGAAACTACCATATCATGTACCCCAAGACCCTCAGAATGGAAGCCCAAAAAGTATCTGAAATGGCGAGCCTCCCAGGCCAGGTGGATCGTTTACGCCATCTGGGGATGAGATCAATGGCGGAACTAGTGTGAGTAGTAGAACTATCAGAACATATATCTTCCCGCTGACAACACGTGAGTGTGAACCATGTATCATGTCGCGACCACTACAGCAGAACATTGGGAATGTTGAGTTTAGATCCTACAGAAAAGTTCTTAGAATATTGTGGACCGAAAAGAAACAAAAATAAATTATACAAGATCTGAACAAGGGATAAACCTGGCTTATAAGCAATGTCGTGTCTCGGAAACGGAAATATTCTTAACTGTTACAGTGTCTTGGAGAGAACGGTGATGGAAGGTGTGGTTCTTGGAGAAGAGGCAGTGGTCCAGCAGCACGAAGAAGAGCGTAGAATATTGCTGCTACCTTGGACATGAAGATGAATGAGGAGGGATACATGGCCAGAAGTGAAGAGTTTTTTTTGTTCTTTTCGGCGCTCCGCGATGAGATGGACGTTGTGCAAAGACGTTTACGGAATAGTGATTTGGATAGTGTCCCGGTTTGGCATTGTGTGTCGGAATAAGTCCTGTTGTTAACGCCAGATATGTCCTCTAATGTGTCTGTCCTGTACTCATGCCCTCTATGAACGTAAATATTACATGTAAATGTACATCTGTCGTGTAGATAACAACCGTCGGCATCTGTTAGTGAACCGCAGTTTCCCAAGACCTCGACATCCAGCGTCTAGGTCTCGAAGCCCCAGCCGATTTGGAAGCAGATCACTTTGTCTTTCTTTTTTATTTTGCGTTCGCTCTCATTGAAGTCGAGCGTAGTGCATACACATGGTACTACTTCAGATGGACTCAGGCGAGAGAGTCAGGTCGACGAATTGCCCAACCCTCACTTTAATCCAATTCATCGCGCAAGTCATTCTTCATCCAACGTCACACACACTTCTAGTGCACGAGACTGATTTTTACGTGTGAATTCCCTTTCCCTATTGCAGTGTCCCTCGCCATCCGACTTTTAATGTACTTTTAATTTACGTCCGCAAGTCAAGGACGAGAAGTCAACATTTAGTCCAGCTGACCGGTGATGGGGATGAACCCGCTACCTCGGCATGAGCACATCGGAAGCTTAAGAACAAGTGCTCTTATCCATTCGGTCAATTTGACCCATACCGCTTTGCCTTGATTTCGATCATATGAGGTGTCGGCCGGTCAGAAATCGATGGCAAACTACTGAACATAAACTTGTTTAGTAAAGAACAAATAGTCAATAACTGCTGGGATTGATTGCAACGTTCTGTAGAGTACATGCAACCAACTTATAGATTATAACATGGTCGGTAAACATCAGGTGAATTACCTAGCTTTTTGAAGGATCATGGTCGATAAACAGCAGATGAATTACCTAGATATTTGAAAGATCATGGTCGATAAACAGCAGATGAATTACCCAGCTCTTTGAAAGATCATGATCGATAAACCGCAGGTGAATTACTCAGCTCTTTGAAGGATCATGGTCGATAAACAGCAGGTGAATTACCCAGCTCTTTGAAAGGTCATGGTCGATAAACAGCAGGTGAATTACCCAGCTCTTTGAAGGATCATGGTCGATAAACAGCAGACGAATTACTCAGCTCTTTGAAGGATCATGGTCGATAAACACCAGGTGAATTACTCAGCTCTTTGAAAGGTCATGGTCGATAAACAGCAGGTGAATTACCCAGCTCTTTGAAGGATCATGGTCGATAAACAGCAGGCGAATTACTCAGCTCTTTGAAAGATCATGATCGATAAACAGCAGGTGAATTACCCAGCTCTTTGAAGGATCATGGTCGATAAACAGCAGATGAATTACCTAGATATTTGAAAGATCATGGTCGATAAACAGCAGATGAATTACCCAGCTCTTTGAAAGATCATGATCGATAAACCGCAGGTGAATTACATAGCTCTGTGAAGGATTATGGTCGATAAACAGCAGGCGAATTACCCAACTCTTTGAAAGGTCATGGTAAGTGACGTTATTTACTGCGCGGATGGGCAAGGCGTTGGTTGTCTGCCGCCCCCCCCCTCCCCTCCCCTTCCTGAGCTCTAGAGTAACTACAGCTCATAACAGTATTTTTGTGATGGTTTTTCTCCTTTCTTCCGCATGTAATTTAAAGATCAAAACCTTCTTAAACGGAGCCAGCCCCACAGTGTAACGTTTCAGGAGATAAAAATATAATCATTCTCCGTAAACTAATGGCTGCAGGCCTTTAGATGGTTTTGTCCATTGTATAAGAGCCCTTCCCGCTCCATGAAAACAAGATTATTATTTTATGAAGACAAAGTCAGTGTCCTTTTACGTAATCAAATATCCATATCAATTATTTATTTCTGTAATAATGCGCGCATGGGTGTGCGTGCGTGCGTGCGTGCGTGCGTGCGTGCGTGCGTGCGTGTGTGTGTGTGTGTGTGTGTGTGTGTGTGTGTGTGTGTTTTAACATTATGTCTTAAATTGTCATTTAGTAACCATAAGCTTGATTCTGAAAATTCATAAATTATGCATTGTAACTATTATTTTCGTGAATATTGAAAAAAAAAAAAAAAAACTTCTGAACGTAATCGTGCCAAGAGATCACAAACAGCAAAACAATTATGGGATTGATTGCGACGTCCTGTAAAGGATATGCAACTAACTTTAATTAAAATAAAAGAAGCTGATTAGTGTACTGTCGGGCAACCGCATATACTCGAAAAACAGGCCACACATAACATTTTACTCAACGGGTTTTTGTACCCGAAGTGATTATACCCAAAGCGCTGGGAATAATGACTCCGCATGACGGTGACGTCATCGGGACATGTGTTTGACTATATTATTAATGGTTGTACACTATGTACCATGGCTCTGTAGTACGGCGGTTACCGTCTCTGCCTGTCGCGCGGGAGACAGGGCTTCGGTACCCGCCGGCATTTTTTTTTTTTTTTTTTTAAATAAAAATCGGACACTCTCACGATGTTTATACTTCACCTCGAAACCGCAAGGTACAAAAGGAACATGATGAGATGAGATGATAAATAAACATTTTTATTAAAAATTAATAAACATTACGAACTACAATATAGAACTGAGAGTTAGGGTTAGGGTTAGGGTTTGGGTTAGGGTTAGGGTTAGTGTTAGGATTTGGGACTAATATTCGGAAGAGTGCCCATTGTTTGTATCGCAGTGATACCGTGGATTGGTGGCACTGAGAATAACGCTCCCGTGACCAGCCGAATTTGTAAATAATGTGTATTCATGTGATCCAGATATACAATAAACCCACGCGAAATTAATGAACATTTATTTGCAAACAGTTAGTGAGTTTTACAGGAACGGCGGCGGGCTACAAAATCTATTAAATGATTGAATGCCATGGGATGATAAATCGTCTTATTCAAACTTCCCATAACTGACATGGGATAATAAAGCAAACTATGGTTAAAATATTACTATAGTAATTTTTCCTATAAAACATCTTTCAATTTGATGTTAATACAAAATGTCTGCTACCATATTAACCACGTTTAAGTCATAACTGTGACACAGCCTTGCTTCCCACTTTCCGCGATCCAGTTCTGCTTGGTCCAAACCGACATTTTTGTTTAGCACTGAATCTGTTAATATGCTGAGTTCAACATGCAGCAGATACAATATGAATATAAGTACAACCAAAACTGAAGTATTGCAGGTTAGCAGAGCTCCTGGTCCACTACATGGACAGATAAATAATACACCTCTGAAGAAAACATACTGACCAATAAAAAGATAGCAATTGCAACGAGGAACAGAGTGTTGATGTGCTACATAGAACCTGTGCTTTTGTAAGGATGTGACGCGTGGACAATGATTAGAAGAGCTGAAAAACGTCTGATGGCAATGGAAATGTGGTTTCTGAGGGAAATGTAAATAATACCATAAAAAGACAGAAAACCCAATGAGAAAATCCTACAAGAAGCAGATGAACACCGTAAACTGATCAGAGACATTAGACTAGAGAGTTACAAATTGTTCGAGACGTTTTAAGAAGAAATAAATTAGAGAACTTGGTGATAACTGGCAAGATTGATCGGAAAAGAATAAGGAGAATGCAGAGAAGTAAATATCTGAATGGCTTCTGTGTAGAACAAGAACTCAAGTTGATCCACGACTCTGGTGATCGTGTGAGATGGCAAAACAAGACCACCCACGCTTATCGTCATAGGACATGATGATCGTGATGTGACGAGAGATCTAATCGAACTCTGACGTGTGTCTCGTGTTTCGAAAGGCACTCATTGCTCCAATTACACAATGAATTCGTCTGGTATGACGAATGGTTGTGTCAGTCCCATTGTACCCGATCGATACAGCTTTGTGTGAAACTGTTTGATTCTACGTACACGCGATCCACAGCTAAACCTTTTAGCTTCCTTCTTTCTCCTACTGTCTGACACCTTTATTAGGCCAACTTTCTATACACCTATCATATTCTACTAATACTTTGTATTCGTACCAAAGTATTTTATCAGTATCAAAACGTATTATTACTATAATTATGTAGTAGTATCGTCAATTACAAATCTCACGATTTGAGCTTTTTAATACTTTATTTTTAAGGGACATTACATCTTTGTGATCAGGATAATTGATTTTCTGGTATTTCAAAATAATGACTTTCTGTCTGCCTGTACACGTATTCACTCATTCATGTTTTCACCTGTCTGTCTGTCTGTCTGTCTGTCTAACGCGGTTCTATTCATAAGTTCTGGGAAATAATAAGGTCCTTTGACTTTGTTCAAGGAAATACAGAGGTTCTATGACTAAGTTCTAGGAAATGAGGTTGTAATAATACATTGTAGAAAACAGCGAGGCACTAGTTAATGGTTCTAGGAAATAAAGAGTTACATTTTATCACAGTAGAGAGCAAGTTTTTCTTCTATTCATTTTTAAAGAAAACAGCCTTGTGTTTTCTACTAATGAGGAGTTTTTGTAAACGAAATGGGTGTACGTTGTACACCAAGTGAGTGGCGAATTTTCATTGACAACTCTTAAAACGTTTGAAAGGTGTTCTCTTACACAATGGTAGCAAATATGGTTCGATTCTAATTACTAATTTTACTACAACGAAGGGGCCGTGTGCTACGATAAGCACAGCTCTAGAAAAATTGAAGTATTTAGAACATGAAGTATTGGTGGCAGATAAATCAACAGACCTACAACAATTGTTGGACACTGTAGTAACAGAGAGTGCAAGGAAAGGACTCTCCTTGAATATCAAGAAAACAGTAACAATGGTGATATCAAAGAAAATGGTGACACCAAAATGTGACATAGAAATAGAAGGAAAAATTCTCAACCAAATGGATAATTTTAGATACCTAGGGACATTTATAACATCAGATGGAAGATGTACAACAGAGATTAAGAGCAGAATAGGGCAAGCAAAGGCCGTATTTCAGAAAATGAAGAGTATCTTGTGCAATAGGTCACTATCACTGAGTGTAAGAAAGAGAGTGCTGAAATGCTATGTAGAACCAGTTTTGCTGTATGGCAGCGAATCTTGGAATGTAAATGAACAAATTAAGAAGAAATTAGAAGCAACGGAGATGTGGTTCCTGAGATGAATGTTGCGAATTCTTTGGACTGCCAGAGTAACTAACAATTACTGCCTGAAACAGGCTAATGAAACTAGAACACTATATACAACAATAAGAAAGAGACAAACAGCTTTCTTTGGTCATGTAATGAGAAGAGAGGCATTGGAGAACATCGTGACAACTGGAAAGATCGAGGGGAAGAGAGGCAGAGGCAGACCAAGAGAAATGATGCTGGATGGATTGAGACGGTGGCACGGAGGAATATCAGCAGCAGAGTTGATTCAGAAAACCAAAGACCGAGATCTGTGGAGAGCCATGAACGCCTACGCCAGCTGGCAGGGCACTTGATTATGATGATTTAGAACATAACCACTGAAGTTGGCTGGTGAATATTTATCATCCATATTAGGAAATAAATTTACCATATATCCCCTCCATGGGGCTGAATTCACGAATCTTCTGTTGCCAGTGGCTCGGTGCCAGTGGGAAATTGAGGCCTGGGTTGGTCATACCTTCAGGAGATGCATCTTGAGTCTTGGACCAAGGGTCTTCCCTATATCACTATATCCGATGAAAAGGATGCCGATATTTCAGCTTCTCGGCTTCTAATATCCGAATCCCAATTATGTTCCCCCAGATTTTTCACCCACCTAGTCACCAGTCTGTAACCTATTTCACAGTTGATGGCATTTAGGCTGACATGGGACCAGCAAAGAGTTCTGATTCAGTATTTGCATTTCAGTGTAGACAAACAATGCTGCTAGTCATTCATTTGTTTCATCTGGAAATATTTCCAGGATTGATCTGCTGAAGGCATGGAACTGAAGAATATTACTTCCAACACATAAACTGGGAGTCGCATAACAATCAGATGATTCGTGTTGTTCATTTACTCCGCTAGCTTCTTTCCTATGGCCTTCTGATGGTGTTTCGGTTCAGAGATCTCGAGTGGATCTGGCTGCTTTCAGAGTGTTGTAGATTTGAACCTTGAGGCAATCTGGTTTCTAAGTTGTTTTTCAGTTGGTATTAAGTTGGTACCTTGGTTGTACAGGCTTATGTTGTTTCAGTGTCTCTTCCCATTTGTTTGAGTTGGTGTTCGTATCTAGAACTTGGTGTTGAGTCTGCCGCTGTATAATTGATTGAAGGATTATTCAATCCTGAACAGGAAACTGGGAATGTCCCATGGTTTCGTTGACCTCGCGGATTGATGACGTACCAGGCGGTATCTCCCAGATGTAAAAGTAGACGATACTCTGTTGTCGGTGTATTTTAAATATCTATTTTTCTTGATGGACATTTAAATACAGAGATCCATCCTGGATATCCTTATAGAAGTAGGACTATCAATCGCTGAGTGTCTCTCTTCAACAGGTCTTTCGCTGGCTAGGCAGCGGATGAGCATAACAGTCAACGTTGATGTTTTTCTAGATCCAGACTATGGTTAGGACAGGTTGCCATTTATCACTGTTGACCCAGGATCCTGATTGGTGAAATATCCAAATCTACCACCCGCTACTGTCAATTGCTGCAGAGAATGATGTTTTTAGGGCTAAAATCGCCCATCCCCGAAGGGAAATGCCGACGTCTGCTTCCTTTGTTCGCTTCAACAAAAATGGACACTCTGATCCCTTTAGTCCCGGTCTTGCCAGGTACGTGAACCAAACTAAGGCCAAAATTTAAACTAATGCCAATTAAATTTGGCTGTGCCACGGTCAGTCTATCACTGTTTTTATTTCCCCAAATTAAGGTATTTAAACAGTAATCCCTAGGGCCTGTGATATTTTTAAGGGCGTGTCACAGACTCACATTTATAGACATGAGTCAAAGGGCTACAACTCCCGCCCAAGGGAAAGAAGTCAGTCACTCGAAGGCCAGAGTAATCTAGAGCCTTCTCGAAGGACTGGTCATTGAGTCCACTGTCCCGTGGACACTGATGTGGCCCGCCTATTGCGGGGTCCACGAGGAACTCGGACAGAGTTACCACCCGTGTCGGATTGGGACACGTGTGGACCGTCAGAGGACAGACGGACCATCAGAGAGGCAACAGGGCCTGCCTTAGAGGGACTCAATAGATTAATAGATTAAACCCATGTATATTTGGGGTTCATAGACATATGCTAGATAGTTGCTTAGAATGTTTGTGATAACTATGTGTGATGATGTTAAATCTCTGTGATATGTAACTCAGCGCGGGCTTGTTAACCCACTGCGCCAACGCACTGTATAGTGAACTACAATAAATGTTAGATATTATATTTAACGGAGTTATTGTTGCCTGTGTGAACCCGAGCTCAGATACCCTAGACATGAGCAAGACGATGACAGGCTTTTTGGGGGCTAAGTCTCCGGTTTTGGCATAAGCTTCAAATTTACACGGCTATTTACTGCCAAGTAAAACAGTAAAATATTTGATTTTTGTATAACAAATTGATAACTGTACAAGTTTAAAATATTTGATTTTGTATAACAAATTGATAACTGTACAAGTTTAAAATATTTGCATCTATCTAGCGATAAAGTAGTATTAATATGAGTCCCTCTGCAGTGAGTCTCTCATTGATGTGAATACTATAAACTATTTTGACATGACTGTGACATTTTTTGACTGTTACTAATGTTTTCTCACTCTACGAGCAGATTGTTCCGCGAATAGTGGTGCGTGCAACCTATGTAACCTTTCCAACAGTGGCGAGAGTACAAGACAACATCCGCAAGTTCTGGGAATATAAGATAAGTTTCATATCATGCCCATTGCAACTCTAAGCGGTACTTCTCACCATCCATCTATGTAACATTTTTTCTTTCCATTGTTTTGTATGTATATGCATGACCTATAACCAACATAACCTTGCATTTGTATTTGCACATGTAATAAGTAAGGGAGATAACTAAATTTTCTACTCCCCAACATTTTTCTAAGGGATTTAACTTCATTGAAATTACCAACAAGTAAAAGACAATATGTCTACTTTAGATAAATGTATTGAGCAAGGTATCAAATTAGGTTATAAAGAAGAGAAACTGTCAGAATGGGCACAGAAGACGCACGCAGAAAACATTGCCCGTGAAGAAAGAGCGATAGAACGAGAAGAAAAACAAAGGCAAATGCAGGCAGAAGAAAAGAAGAGACAAATTGAGGCAGAAGAGAAGAAGATGCAGTTGCAGTCTCAAGAGAAACAAATGGAGCTTGAGGCGGCGGCCAAACTAGCCCAATTGAATGCCGATACACAAATAAAACTAAAGCAGATGGAGATTGAGTCCACTGTAGAAATATCTGTGAATAAACTAAGAAGCAAAGAGGAGGAACAAAAATATAACAAGTATAAAGGCCTCGTGAAGGCATTCTGCTCAGGGGATTCCATCAGTGCATACCTGGAAAATTTTGAGTGTCTAATGTCCTACCATAAGATCATAAAATCAGATTGGGCATTTATTTTAATGAGAAACTTAGCTCTGGAACCTTTAAAAGTAATCGAGACAGTGCCACAGGAAATGCGAAAAGATTATGACTATTTGAAACAGCGCATTCTCCAACATTTCTCATTAGATACTGCAGGTTACCAACAACAGTTCGCCAAATTATCCCCACAACCAAACCAAACCTTTATAGACTACGTCTCTACAGTACAAGATGTGTGTACAAAGTGGATTAACTCGGCTAAAACTAACAACAGCCATGACAAACTTAAAGAACTTATTATTATTGACAAGATAGTGAGTACCATCCCTACACCTTTTGCTAAGTTCTTGAAACAAATGGACTGTAAAAGTATTCAGGAAATCGAGTCCAAGGGGAATGCATTTTTTACAGCAAACAGAGACATTTTTCATTTAAACTTAAGTCAAAACGATACAGCAGCAGCAGTAGTAAACACTAGATACTCGAAACCAACAGAAAGTAAGTTTAAACCACGCTCAAATGTCAGTAAGCCAGTTAAATGCCAATATTGTAGTTTGACTCACGAACAATACGCGATGTGCGATAAATCGCCGAACTACCCACACCACCTCAAAATGATCGTGGAGAAGCAGAAGAATAAACGAAATGCTTACCAGAGAGCGGTCAAATGTTTTTTTTTGCAATAGCTTTGGGCACTATAGTCGCTTTTGTGAAGGCCGAAAGATATTAAAACAGGCCAATGCTGCATTAGTTGAAACGTCATCAGACGAAGATATTGAATCACTGATTGATTGCGACAACCAAAACGAAAAGTTGAGTGAGCTTGGAAATGCTGTACAAATTATTGACACCATTACAGACAGTAAATGTAACACCTGTACGAAGTTCCAACTTGACACAACATTATTATGTGGTCACACTATCCCTATTTCGAATGAAACAGCCAACGCTGCCTTGTCATCTACAGGCAAGCTAGTTTTCTCAACAGGGTTTGTAAATAACAAAAAGTGCACATTAATTCGGGATTCCGGCGCAACGCTCTGTGGGATTAAGAAAACATTAATAAACGAGAAAGACTATACAGACAAACACGTGACTTGTCGCACATTCTCAGGCACTATAGAGAAATACCCCCTTGCTCTTGCCGAAATTCGAACACCGTTCATATCAGGACGAGTATTGTGCGCTGTCCTAGAAAATCCTGTCGCTGATATTATACTTGGGAACCTGCCCAACATACGACCGTGCTCTGAAAAGGAAATCAGAGATTGGGAGCATAGAAACGGTATCCACCACCCAAACAGCGATTCTAAAGAGAAACACCATTCATGCTTGTCTCAATCTGCCAAAAGACCAAGGGAGACAACCAATGAAGTAATTCAGAAAGAATTCACCGAGGTGTACAATGCAGGGGCGGTCGAATCTGTAAGTGATACGACCAAATTAAAACCTCGAATTGAGGATGCTACCGATCTACCAAGTACCAAGCCTGTAGATGTGCAACAACACACACAACACACGAATGCAATAACACGACAGACAACCCATAAAACCAACACCGACCAACTGCAGGAGTCACTAGAAATTGTATCACCAAACACTACCAACACGAATTTTGGAGATGAACAGAAAGCAGATCCTACACTTTCACCATATTTTAAGTTAGTAGGACTTAAACCAAAATTAACTAAGAACGCATCGTGGACATTTAGGCTACAGAACAATGTATTAACTAGAGTATACACAACAAATCAGACCACGATACAGCAAGTAGTGTTACCACAAGCACATAGAGAGAAAGTACTAAAGCTAGCCCACGACTCACCTTTCGGAGGTCATATGGGGTACGAGAAAACTAGGGCTAGGGTCCTGACCCAGTTTTATTGGCCAAAATTTTGCCAAGATATAAAAACCTTTTGTAGATCATGTGATATATGTCAGAAACTGGTGAAAAAGGGGAAAAACCCTACGGCAGAAGTCCAATCAACTACAACTGCCTCGAGGCCATTCCAAATCGTGGCAGTTGACCTAGTAGGTCCGTTGAATCACATTTCAAGTAAAGGGAATAGATATATTTTCACTCTTATTGATGTATGTACGAGATGGCCAGAAATGCTTCCATTAAAATCTGTCTCCTCTAAGGATGTGACGGACGTACTATTAAATATTTTCTCCCGTTTTGGCTTCCCGGAGAAAATAATTTCTGATAGAGGAACCCAGTTCATATCGAATGCCACTCAATCGGTAACTAAGTTACTAGGCATCAAGCAATGTTTCACCAGTCCCTATCGACCGGCCGCAAATGGTATCTGCGAGAAACTAAACGGGGACCTGAAACATATGCTATCTAAAGTGACAGCTGAAAATCCAGCCGATTGGGATATACTTCTCCCAACGGTGCTGTTCGCATATAGAGAAGTCCCGCAATCAAGCACAGGGTTCTCTCCCTTCGAATTGATGTATGGAGCGAACCCAAGAGGACCTCTCACTATTTACAAAGATATCATATCACAACCTGTAAATATCCAACTACCCATCTCTACCTATGATTTAGTCACTGACACCAGAGACAAAATCATACGTTCCTGTATACTGGCCAGAACATCACTACAGGAGAAAGGTTTTAGGTACAGGCAGTACGCCAACAGAGGTGCAAAGACAATTGTATTAAATCCAGGTCAGGATATTTTACTACTGCTACCTGACAAGAGAGATTTGCTATCAACCTCTTGGCAGGGACCTTTTAAAATTATTAGAAGAATTTCGGAAGTTGATTACGAAATTTCTTTGAATGGAAAGTTGAAAATATTCCATGTAAATATGTTGAAACCATACTATGCTAGACAGGACACTGACACGAGTGAGCAGACGCAACGAACTAATGACAAAAACGAAACGACAATTACCCAACTGAATGACACCTCGACAAATGAAGCATCGTTAACGACGCACTCTTATGACGACAAAAACGACGAAGACATATGGACATTACCGACAATATGTGATAACGACAACGACGACCAATTTGACGACATATTGACAACAATTAATCTCGACGACGACGACAATGACATTGAGGACAATTTACAAACAGTAGCATCTGTGATAAATCAGACAGACGTAGACAATACTGAAATCCCAGTACCGATTATGACTGACGACGGTAGTATAAATGACATACAAATCTCTGACACTTTGACACAACAGCAGCGACAAGACATTTTAACTCTCCTTGACGAGTATAAATCTATCTTTTCTAACAAACCTGGACGCACTGACAAGATAACACATTCAATTGTGCTGACAGATCTGACACCGGTCAAATGTAGACCATATTCTATTCCTCTCCATTACAGAGCAAATTTAGACAAAGAAATTTTGGATTTAGAGAAAAATAGAATAATTCAGAAATCTATGTCTCAATATTCTTCACCGATTGTCCTGGTGAAAAAGAAGGACCAGACAATCCGTTTGTGCATCGACTATAGAGTATTAAATACAAGAACCACAACGGATGCAGAGCCAATGAACAGTTGTGAAGATCTCATTTTAAATATGTCTCAATCATCCTTATTTTCGAAGATTGATTTAGCGAAAGGTTATTGGCAAGTGCCACTACACCCTGCTTCTAGACATATAACAGCATTCGCAACACCTCTCGGTTTGTACGAATGGCGATATCTTCCATTTGGTCTCAAGAACGCACCCGCCACATTTGTTAGATTAACTAGATTGCTATTACACGGAATTACAGATGTCCAAGCTTATATTGATGATATATGCATCCATTCTTCTAATATGTCTTCTCACTTACTTACACTCAAACAAGTCTTCAACCAAATCTATCTTTTTGGACTTACTATCAAACCTTCCAAGGTTGAAATAGGCTATAAACAAATAGACTTCCTTGGCCATAGAATTTCTGAAGGCAAACTGTTGACAGATGATAAAATTGTGTCGAAGATTCTCAATCTAGAAGTGCCTACCACAAAGAAACAAATTAGAAGTTTACTAGGTCTTATTAACTATTATTCTAAATTTATACCAAATTGGGCAGAACTTACTTCAGTCTTTTCTAATATGTTAACTAAAGATCATCCATCAAAAATTTGTAAAAGTACTCGCTTAGATGATGCAATGAGCAGATTGAAACGTATTTTTTCTAATCCACCAGTCTTACGATTACCCAACATAAATTTACCCTTTATTTTGACCACAGATTCGAGTGCTATCGCAATAGGAGGATGTTTAATGCAAGAAGTGGATGGAGTGAGACACCCAATTCTCTACGTAAGCCGGAAGCTAAAGAAGGCAGAGACCCGGTATTCTACGGTGGAATTGGAGGCATTAAGTCTATTATTTTGTGTGTTAAGATTATCTAAGTTCCTCTTAGGTGCCCACTTCGTTGTACTCACTGACAATTCGCCATTGTTGGTCCTTAAGCAAGGTGCCCCGAAGAACCATCGTTTACAAAGATGGTGTCTTCTTCTTCAAGATTTCGACTTCGAAATCCGCCATATCAGAGGCACTGACAACATTATTGCTGACCTTTTATCACGGCAAACGAATGCGCCAGTAGAATAACATTTGCCATACTAGAAACTGTGATATTTTTAGTCTGTGTCATATAACAGTGTAACTCTACACCTGCTAGAGAACTCCCATTGAATAGTAATAACACCTCAGTAAATAAGTTACTTATGACACCCACGAACATGAAACTTTAATAGTCATACTTTAAGAACTATACGTGGAGAGCTATACTATCAATTGCCCAAGCTCTAGAACGATCCGAGCGAGAGACATTAACTATGTAATGAGTTCAACCAGTGAAATGACTCTGAGAACTGTAAGAACACTTTATACGCAACATTGAGAACATTCCATACTTGCTATTGCTACGAGACTTCGCAAACAGCAGAAACAGAACTACGTCGACGACAACACTCAAGAGACAGCCATACTAACTTTAACATTCATGGCACAACACGCTAACAACAGGAGGACAACGCGCACATCATCGTTGGATTTAATTACTTAATTAATTAATTAATTTAATATTAAATATGTATTATATTTGCATTGAATTTTGTATATAAAATGTGTTAACCTGTAATCTGTACATATTCTACCAGAATATTACAGGTAGTTCCATTAATAGGATAAATAACCTTCCTATGCAATTGTCTCTGTGTAAATTATAACCCATTTTTGAGTCATCGTACAAAAAGTACGTATTTTCTTAAAGGGAAAAGATCACCTATTCCATTTTTTCTAAGGGCAATAACACTTACCTCAACTTTAATTATATATTTTAACCAAATACTATTTGGAATGAAAGATGAGTGAATGACAGAGTGGATGGATTAAATGAGAGAACGATATACTGAGCGGACAAATTGTACGCAAAACGTATTTATTTTAATTTGTCTGCGTCTTTCATGTAAATTGTATGACTTGTCTAAATTGTTGATACATGTTTAGTAGTTAGTTTAATAATCTTAGTTTAGTAGTTAGGATACTACATCTAAGCACCACTGCTTGGAATGCCTGATCATGTATTGCACACATTGGAGTAATTCATGATTAAGGTTATCCCAACTCGTGACGCTTGGAAATAAGCCACACATTCAGCACACATTTTACACAAAACTTAAAACTGAACACTATCAATTTAAAATGCAGTCACTTTATTAGAACCACCAACTTATTAGTCAACACACTAACAAGCCAACAAGGACACATGTAGTCTAAGGGGATAAAATAACAACGTAACTACATATTTAGCATTATACAACATACGAGAGTAAAAGTGTATTGAAATGCACACACAGATCAAGATTTGAAGGTGTACTTAATTAGCCAGGACTTCGGTCTTGTTAATCCTCTTTAATATAGAGGTTAATTGTCTTGGTATCAGTGGGGTACTATGAGAAGGACGGGTTGTAAACACAACTAGTAAACGTCACGTAACTTCGGTCAGATAAGCATGTTTTAAGGACACAGGAGAGAGAGTGATCTCTTCACCAAATCAGAGAAGTGGTGTATGGAAGAATACATGAGTTTTGATGCCAGTATGTAGGTTACCAGGTTACTGTCCACCAAACTACAAACACCGACTTTATATGATTCTGTGACAGAATTAGAGCAGATCTAATTACCTTATAACAACCCATCAGATCGGGGGAGAGGGGGGAATCCTGTCACAGACTCACATTTATAGACATGAGTCAAAGGGCTACAACTCCCGCCCAAGGGAAAGAAGTCAGTCACTCGAAGGCCAGAGTAATCTAGAGCCTTCTCGAAGGACTGGTCATTGAGTCCACTGTCCCGTGGACACTGATGTGGCCCGCCTATTGCGGGGTCCACGAGGAACTCGGACAGAGTTACCACCCGTGTCGGATTGGGACACGTGTGGACCGTCAGAGGACAGACGGACCATCAGAGAGGCAACAGGGCCTGCCTTAGAGGGACTCAATAGATTAATAGATTAAACCCATGTATATTTGGGGTTCATAGACATATGCTAGATAGTTGCTTAGAATGTTTGTGATAACTATGTGTGATGATGTTAAATCTCTGTGATATGTAACTCAGCGCGGGCTTGTTAACCCACTGCGCCAACGCACTGTATAGTGAACTACAATAAATGTTAGATATTATATTTAACGGAGTTATTGTTGCCTGTGTGAACCCGAGCTCAGATACCCTAGACATGAGCAAGATGATGACAGGCGTCAATGCCAGGAAAGGGTAAGAACGTTTTAATATGCGACAGGATAGCAGGGCAAAAGATACGCACTGGACAAAGAAATAGTGGAGTTGAAGGATGAAGTGAAAAAATATTGCCAACAAGTCTCTCATTGATTAAAAAAGAGTTCTACTGCCACTATTATATATAAAACTTTTCTTGATGAAATAATTTGTTAAGACACTGAACACAGATGGTACCTGTTTTAATTATTTATGCAGAAAGTTTTCGGAATTAAGAACAAACTTAAAGTTTGATTTTTTGATGGACCTCAAGTTTGAAAGTTAATAAGCGATCAAAATTTTATTGATTCGATGAACATAACAGAGTCCACAGCCTGGTCATAATTTGTTTTAGTTGTGCAAAATTTTCTGAGTAACTTTAAAGCAGACAATTATTCTGAATTTTTTGAAAACATGCTGTCGAGTTTTTGTATGCTTGGATGCAGCATGCGCATAAAATTGCACTTCATCCATAATCATCTGCATTTCTTTCCCGAGAATCTTGGCGATTTTAGTGAGGAGCAAAGTGAAAGATTTCTTCACGATCTGAAAACAATGGAAGAAAAATACCAGGGACTTTGCGATGCTCACATGATGGCTGATTACTGTTGGACCCTTAAGCGTGACTGTCTGCGCATATCTTAGTTAATTTGGTTCCGTCGCCCTGCTACTGAGTGAGTGCGTGGCGCGACACTGTGAGCTGTGAGTTTCGTGTGAAATGCTTGTGAATCTGCCCGAGGTTTTTTGGAACGTGACTGCATGTTCGGAGCGATGGCAGCTGGCTATGTCCCAGAGTTGACCGGTTTTTGCCTTATGCAGAAATGCGTGGCTGCTGGGCTTCTGGTTGGCTGCCACTGCCATCGACGATGAACTGTATTTTTTTTTTTGGGGGGGGGGGGGGACTGTGTGGGTGAACATCTAGGAAACATCCAGACTGCCGATTCCATCAGAGATGAACTGGATGTTTCGTGGGGGACTATTGTGTTGAAATTCTGGCGGCGGCATTATGCACAGTGTATCTGTGCAGGGCTGTTGTTTGTCGAGACTCCTGTCTTTTCCACTTTTCACATTGGTGCAGTGGGAGGCATTTTGTGTGATATTAACTGGCACAGGAACGGAGCAAAATGGGGACGACCCGTTGCTGTGAGGTTGGAACCGCGACTAACTAACTAACTATCTTAGTTAATTAATTAGTTAGTTAGGTAGTCGACAGATCATCCTCATTGCACATCGAACTATTCACTTCAACAGAGTATATCTCATTCCAGGAAGTCCTCGGAAAGAAGCTTTTTATGTTGTTGACTTTTGATTAAAAAATGCTAGTGATAAAGTTTTAATACATATTTAGTGTTTTATATAAAGGCAATAAATGCACAGTAATTACATATAATATGAATGCAGATTACAATCAAAATGCCACTGTTGGCAACGAACTTTATGCTTGTACATAAAAATGACTCTACTAAGAAGGTCATTCTTAGTTATCTCAAAAACTAGAGCTCACAGAACAAATATGATTACATTTTTGGAAACAGCAACACACAATTACCCAACTATAAAATTTAAGGCTCTAAAATGTGTGTAAACGAGTTTAATCATATCATACTCTTTTACTAACTGTACAAGTCTGCAACCTCTTTCATTCTGCTCCCCTAGACCATACTTGCTTACTATGCATTCGTACTGTTGATTTCCAACTTTAGCTTTAAAGTCACCCATTATGACATTCTACAAATCATTATAAAATTCATCGATGCTGTCATCACTGCTGTCTGTTGTCGGTGCATAAACTTGTATGATGTTGAGATCAAAAGTTCTGCCACTCTACTAATAATATTCTGTCTGACACAGTCCAATACCCTTTGATAGATTTTGATCTCTCCATATCCATTATACGTGCTAATCCCTCGCTGTTGCTTTTTCTTAATCAGACTGGATTATGTTATATTTCCAGGATGTTATAATGCCCATTCCTTTCCATCTAGTCTCACATATATCTAACAAATTCAATATTCAGTCTGCTCATGTCTCTCTTAATATGATCACATTTGCCATCCCCACTCACAGTTCTAACGTTCCATGTTCCCACTTTACATATTGGTAATCTTTTGCACTCAGTCGCTTACGGACGGTCTGGAGTCATCTGGTGCATATCAGTTATCAGTTATCAGTTGGGGTATCTTCATTGCACTCCAGACATGTCCATAGGTGCTCAGATCCTCCCCCCCCCCCCCCCCCCAACATATGCATCAGCGTCCAGTGGCTAATAGTGCCAGTTCTGTGTTGCTTGACGAGGCGCTTTGTTTTCCCGATGTACCTCTCGCGTCTGGCTGTGCCGATTCTTACTCCCAAGTCTTTCATCTGGTGCATATGACCTCCTCTATTGGGCGAGGCTGCTCCTGTGGAGCAGACATTTACGCTGTATCTCAGATTGTCTATGAATTGATGATTTTCTAGGCAAATGTAGAGAAAATAGTTTGCCATTGCTTTCCTTCTTAGCAGTGACCACAATGGTCAATGACCGCTGCCTTTGTCTTCCCTGTCTCTCACCCACACCGCCCCACCCCCAAAAGAAATCCTCTGCTGTCGTGAAATTGGAGACCATAACCTACAAATGCCGACCTCCCTGGTGAAGGCAAGGACGTTGTTCGTAATCCCGTATACCCACGTACGAAACACAGCTGTGCAAGATTTGGCAGCAGATCGCGTCGCACTGGTTACTTACGGAGGTATGTGAGCCGGTCGTTCTGAAAGCAATGGCAAACTACTGAACGTAAAAAAAACTTGCCAAGACATCAACAGCAGCTGAAAAATGCTGGTGTTGACTGCAATGTCGTGTAAAGGATATGCGAAACATAAATTAAAACAAAATCACCTACAACTATCTGTCGGCTGCTCTTTAGCTTCATCCATCACATCAATGTGCTTGACCAGTACTATATAATATAGACGCAAGGTAAAAGACAATATTCAAATCGTATGGAAGCTTGACACAACAGGATACACAACGATAATGATAACGATAACAGGGCCACAGACGCGGAGGATGTAGATTGATCCCCCTGTTTGTCACAAACTGGGTTCAAAACGCCACCAATAACCCTCGCGAGTCATTGAATGTCGAATCAGTATTTGCTTTATTTAATGTCAAGACAGTATTTAGTTTTGATTAAATTGTCCTTGAATTATATGAAGTGTTGTTCAGTTTCTTACGACAAATATGATGGAATAATAATACGAATAGTGTTTCTCAAGTTGTTATGACATAGATTTAGGAATTGTTATATTTGTAGTGTTTCTCAAGTTGTTAGGGCATATATTTTAAGTTTTTAAGGCATAGATTTTGGAGTTATTAATAGTGTTTCTTAATTTAGAAATAGTGTTTCTAAATTGTTATTAATAATGTTTATAGTCAGGTCTTAGTTAGATATGACTGAGCTACCGTATGACAGTAGACGGTACTACCTGCTTTCTGTCAGCGCCGAATGTTGGGCGGCGCTTACCAAACCCGACTCCCCACATTGTGCCAACGGCTTCGGGCGGAAGAGCGCAATTGGGAGGGTACAAGCCTTATCCTGGTGCGAGGAAATGCAACCCAAAGACAAAATAGTCATGGCAGGGCAGACCAGGCCCTAAGCCTTGGTTGGCAGCTGGTCTAGGATCGAAGCTCCGACAGGCGGACAGTTAGAGCATTGCTTTGCTGATCCGGCAGCTTCTGCAGCTTGTCTTGTTCCAGATGTAGGGGTGTTAACTTTCCTCTGGAGTGAACTAGGCAGGCCGAGAGAGGGATCATGCTGCATGGGCAACACATGGTTTCTTTATTTTAGCCCAGGCTTTGTGCTATGGAGAGGCAATAACTCCATCCCTGGTCTTAACCGGTCTCGGAATCAAAGCGAGAGGCAACTGTTACGGGTTATAAGTCCTTGTCAGTTGGCGTAGACATGGGGCGCCACGCGTTGCCTCTGACGGTGGGAGACACCTACAGGTGTCACTGATCAGCTACCGCCCGCCTCAAGCTGGGCAGCCCCCGGCAGATTGGGTGCTGATCCGTCACAGCCTGCCTGCTTCAATGGGTGCTTGGGGCTAGGACAAAATCTGAATCGCAGGCTGTAAAACCAATGCACCAGGTACTAATAAAAAGAATAATAGAAACCTCAAGCTACGGCTTGCAACCTGGAACGTAAGAACCATGTGTCCAGGATTTTCCACTGACTTGACAAATATTGACGATGTGAGAAAAACGGCTGTGATTGATGCAGAACTCAATCGTCTTAACATTGATATTGCTGGCCTGCAGGAGACTCGCCTCGCTGAGGAAGGGTCACTCAGGGAAAACAATTACACCTTTTTTGGAAGGGTAGAGGGCAGGCAGAAAAAAGGCAACATGGTGTGGGCTTTGCAGTGAAGAATTCGCTACTGGGAATGATTGATATCCCAGCTGGAGGTAATGAAAGATTATTATCCCTGCGCTTGGCAACCTCTTGTGGATTTGCCACCATTATCACTGCATATGCACCGACACTCGCTTCCTCCGATGATGTGAAGGATATGTTCTATGAGCAGCTAGACTCTGCTGATCAAGGCAGTTCCAAAATCCGACTACATTTATATGCTCGGTGATTTCAATGCTCGTGTGGGCAAGGACTCGAGTTCATGGCCAGTGTGCCTTGGAAAATACAACATCGGTCGCATGAATGATAATGGGCAAAGGCTGCTGGAGCATTGCACTAGAAATGACCTATGTATTACAAACTCCTTTTTTAAAACAAAAGAGATGCATAAGGTCACATGGAAACATCCAAGATCCGGCCATTGGCATCAGCTGGACTTCATTATCACACGGAGACAACATCTGAACCATACATCATTAACTCGAAGTTACCACAGTGCTGACTGTGATACAGATCATTCTTTGGTTGTTGCAAGGGTTAGACTGAGACCAAAGAGAATCTACACAGCTAAACACAAATCTAGCCCCAGGATTAATATTATTAACACTCACGATCCTGGAAAGTGCTTTGAATTTCAACAGCAACTTGAAGACGCTTTCACTGATACATCAGAAAATTGTATAGTAAATGATAAATGGAGTAAACTTAAGGAAACTACTTATAAAACAGCGGTAGGGGTTTACGGCACTGTGGATCATAAGAGGCAGGACTGGTTTGCGGCAAACAACCAGATACTGCAGCCCTTGATTGATAAAAAGAAGATAGCTCTCTTAAGAAACAAGGAAAGACCAACGCGTAACACTCTGAGTGAGCTGAAGCAAGCTAGGAAGGATGTGCAAAAGGCTGCCAGGCAGTGTGCGAATGACTATTGGATCAAGTTATGTGAGTCCATTCAAATCGCAAGTGATAAGGGAAACATCAGAAGCATGTATGAAGGGATAAAGAAAGCCTGTGGTCCAATGATCAAAAGAAGTGCACCGCTGAAAACCTTGACTGGAGAAATCATCACTGATAAGAAACAGCAGATGGATAGATGGGTCGAGCACTATTTAGAGCTTTACTCAAGTGAGACCAAGCTAGCGGATGATGCCCTCAACGCCATAGAGGCCCTGCCAACTCTTGACCACCTGGACACACTTCCCACTATAACAGAAGTTAAGTGTGCTATAAATGAACTTGCATCTGGCAAGGCTCCAGGTAAGGATGGGATTCCAATAGAGGTAATCAGGAGTGGGCAAGACACACTCGCTCTACAGATCCACCAGCTAATAGAGCTATGCTGGCGAGAAGGACAAGTCCCACAGGATTTCAAAGATTCAAGCATCATAACGCTGTACAAGAACAAGGGCGATCGGAGCGACTGTAACAACTATAGGGGTATCTCACTTCTGTGTATTGTTGGGAAAGTATTTGCCAGAATTGTTCTGCGCAGACTTCAAGTCCTGGGAGATCAAGTCTACCCCGAATCACAGTGCGGCTTCCGTCAGAACCGGTCTACCATTGATATGATATTCTCATTGCGACAGATGCAAGAAAAATGCCGGGAACAAAATCAGCCACTGTTTATTGCCTTCATCGACCTCACAAAGGCATTCGATTTGGTCAGTCCTGAGGGTCTGTTCAAAGCACTAAAGAAGATTGGCTGCCCACCAGCTCTTCTGTCCATTGTGGAATCGTTCCACACAGGCATGAAGGGTATAATCAAGTTCAATGGCTCAACTTCAGAAGGGTTTGAAATCAAGAGTGGAGTTAAGCAAGGTTGTGTACTATCCCCCACCCTCTTTGGGATATACTTTTCACTTCTACTGAAATATGCCTTTCGTGATCAGGATGACGGTATATACATTCACTCACGCTCAGATGGTGGCCTCTATAATGCTCAGAGATTGAAGGCCAAGACCAAAATTAGGAGGGTACTAATCAGAGAGTTGCTTTTTGCGGATGATGCTGCGATTACGACCCACTCTGAGGAAGAATTACAACATCTACTATCTGCATTCTCCAATGCTTGTTCTGAATTTGGTTTAACAATTAACAAAAAGAAGACACAGATTATGTCACAAGGTGCACGCTGTGTACCATCAAGCTTTATTGACGACGCCAAACTGGAGATAGTAGACCATTTTACACATCTAGGATCAGAGGTAAATAGCAAATTATCCCTCGATCAGGAAATCAACATCAGGATTGCAGCAACAACAATGAACATGTTAGCAAAAAGAGTCTGGGAGAACAGGAAGCTTACTGCCAAAACAAAAGTCCTCGTCTACCAAGCCTGTGTCCTTAGTACTCTTCTTTATGGCAGTGAAACCTGGACAACTTACTCACAGCCAAGAGAAACGTTTAAACAGCTTTCATATGCGGTGTCTGCGAAGAATACTTGGTATTAAGTGGCAAGACAAAATCACAAATACTGAAGTAGTGGAAAGATCAGTTTGTGTGACGGTGTATTCCATGCTCAGTCTTCGTAGACTTCGATGGATAGGACATGTTAGAAGGATGGATGATGGTATAATACCAAAGGACATCTTTTTTGGTGAATTACAGACGGGTAGGAGATCTCAGGGTCGGCCTCTACTACGATACAAAGAAGTGTGTAAGCGGGACATGATTGATACAGGCATTGATAATGCTCATTGGGAGCAAGTCGCCGCAGAACGTTTTGCATGGAGGGCAACTATCAGAAATGGAATAAAGACAAAGGAGAAAATGATTGCAGATAAAGCACACACAAAGCGTGAGAGACGTAAGATGGTGCACAATGGTGGAAATGACCATGTTTTCACATGCATCTACTGTGGGCAAATATTTGCAGCAAGAATTGACCTTACCAGCCACACTCGCCACCGCCATGGGTCGTAGTTATTAAACATGAGAATTGTGAAATTTTATGTATACTCAACACTGCTATATGGCGCAGAAGACTGGACAATGAACAAGCAGTTAGAAAGTCAAATAGAGACCATGAGATGTGGATATACAGAAGAATATGTCGTATTTCATAGAAACAAAAGCAATCAAATACAGCGGTTCTAGAAAAACTGGGAATAAATACAATGTTGACGAAATAAATAAAAATGAGGCAAGTGAAATATTTCGGCCAAATCAAATTGTCAAATAAATAATCAAAATAGTCGAATTGTTGTAAATATTCGTAATACATGTTTGTTTAAGAATTGTTTTTATTTTTGCCTGACCACTATTGTCAATATCTCCGTGTATAATGCCAACGGTCTGTTTTTTTTATTTTTTATTTTTTAAAAAAAGCATATCTTATGCAACAGACAAAGAAGGAGAATTGTTAATTCTGACCATCAGAAATAAATCCATTCAGAATTGTTCATAACTAACGTTAAATTTATTGGAATGAATATAAAACAGCTACACGTATCAATGAATAACTTGATAAATAGTCCATATGCGTAATAACGCCAAACTTTATGCCCTAAGAATTTGAAAGAAAAAAACAACAACAACTATATAACTCCACAATCTATGTCCTACAAACTCGAGACACTAAATATGTATAATAAACTCAAAGTTGTACAAGTGCCAACAGAGTTCTGTACATCCTTTTAAGTTTGCATCACACTAGACAGAAAATGCAAAGAAAATCGGGCTGCTGTCGAGGCGGAAGAAAGGCTATGATCTTGGAGAATTATCTAGAGCAGTGGTTCTCAACCCGGGGGGGGGGGGGGATTCTATACCCCCCCCCCCCCCCCCGGGGGGGGATTTTAGGGTTTCCAGAGGGGAATTAGATTATTTCAAGATCGGGTTAATACAAGAACCGATTACTTGACATTGTTTTTCCCTCTATATTTTGCGGTTCCGTACTTCTCGATCTTCTGACATTCGTTTTATAACGTAAGTAGACATGTAAATCACGTTTTATGTAGACGTCTACACTTGGTCTAGTATGTGTTAATAAATTTAGCTTCCATTTTTACGTATACTATGTAAGGGGGCGAG
>JACEFZ010004848.1:267500-362500 GCA_014155875.1 Cepaea nemoralis | reverse complement strand
AAAAATAAGGTAAGAAATATATTCCTTCTACTTTCCTGTTAATTTACAAATTATTTACCCCGTGCCTCTGTAAATTCTCTGTCTTTACTAATATTACACATTGCACCCCTCTCGGGATTCTCCGTGGTGAAGTGGTCAAGCCGTCTGACTCGGGCTCCGAAGGTTGTATGTTCGATACCGGGCCGCGTCCTTCATTTCACGAGTGCATTTTTTCGGAGACTCCCGAGGGTCGTCGCTGGAGCTACGGAGTTCGTGCTTTGTGCGACGCTTTCCGCGCTGCGGAAAGAAACTGAGCCATATGGGATAAACACTCGGTGCAATGCAGCCGACCCTGTCGATTTTAAGCTAATTCTTTCATTGCACCCACTCTCATACGAATCCGGATACGCCTTTGTGTGTCAACAGAATTGACATGTCTCACATTACCGTAAAAATAACTTCGTTAGCGAGAAATCACTAGTTGTTCAGCAAAAGATCAAAGGAATGTCGCCGCTTTCAATGATTTAAGTTGTTTTTGGACCTATCAAAGACATATTCCTTGGGTGGGGGTAAATATAAAACGGCTGGAAAAATTTCATAACGATGCAACAGACAGTTTTCAAAATAATTGATCGTGAATGACGGCATTCGTTTGTGGACATACTATAGGCAAGATTACGCTCAGTAGTTTGCCATTGTTTTCTGAGCGACAGGCTAACATACCCCGTAAGTTACCAACACGGCGAGAACCGCTACCGATTCTCGCGCAGGTTACGTTACTCACGGGAATATACGGGATTACGGAGAAAAACGTTAACCCCTAGGCCGAATAACTAACTAACTAACTAACTAACTAACTAACTAACTAACTAACTAATACACCCAAAATCTATTTCCTAGCAACTTGAGAAACACTATTTTTCATTGGCACCTTTCCGTCTTGACAGACGATAGTTTGGTACATTGTGCTTCAAAAAGGCTTAATGCGTTGTTAATCTCTCTAGTCGGTCTCCGTGGCCAAAGTCTTGCGAACGCGATTCGTGAGCCGCTTACCAGGCGTTCGAAACGCAACCGCGACCGATTTGTGCAGCAGATCGTGTTGCGTTGCGTTATAACGTGTTGGTATGTGAGCCCCGGTCGTTCAGAAAGCAATGGCAAACTACTGAACGTAAAAACTTGCCTAGTACATCAACAGCAGCTAACAGGTGCTGGTGTTGACTGCAACGTCCTGCAAGGGATAAGCAACATTTAAAAAAAAATCTCTCTAGATATTAATACTGATTTCATAATCTTGACAGGCCGGTCTCCCTGGCTGATTTCATGATGTTGAATGCATTTTTGGTTTCTATTCACTTTTTTTTTTTTTTTTGCTTGGTGTTTCACTTCTGCCACCATCTGTTATTACATGTCCAAGATAGGAGAAACATTGTTAATTCGTTGTTAATCTCTCTAGAAGCTAATGCTGGTTTCATGATGTTAAAAGCACTTTTAGTCGTTTCTATTCTCTGTTTGATTTGTGTTTCACTTCTGCCATCATCTGGTATTACATGTCCAAGATAGGAGAAACTTGACAACCTGTATAACACTGTACTGACACTCTTCCGCTGCTTGGTACAGTTCATTAAACGAGTTATCACTATATCTTGCACATAATGGACACGAACTCAATCTTTCTCCCTGCTGCTTCTGCTCGACAATTAACACTGCCATCAGTTACTGGAACTGTCCATCGCTCATTCTAGTTCACAGTCGCACATTCGCGTCCTCTGAATATTAACAGAATGACACTTGCGAATCCTCTTATGATGTAGGATGTTAGTGGGTCGTGTCACATGTGTATAGTATGCGAGGTGATGTCGGAGTATCGTTAAATCTAATGTTATATGTTGTCTGTTCTATTTACGACTTGAATGACTTCTCAAACTTATATAACTTGTCGCTAAGTTGCCTAGTGCCAGAAAGAGAGGCTTTATCTTTCCCGATTCGTAACAACAACTCTGATCATGAACTTCCCTCGTGCTAACCCGAGTTTTCGTCACAACGGCTCACTGGCTAGCCGCTTGACTGGCTTTCTGGGCTTGTCACACATTTTTGTCTGGCTATAGTATGTTTTCAGTTGAACTGTTGTGTATCTGTATTCACATCTTTACGTTTCGTCTTTCGGTCATAATTATTCTATCTCCTGCAGGCCAGGAATATCAATGTTAAGACGGTTGAGTTCAGCATCAATAGCAGCCGTTTTTCTCATATCGTCAATATTCATCAGGTCAGTGGAAAATCCTGGACATATGGTTCTTACGTTCCATGTTGCAAGCCGTAGATTAAGTTTTCTATTTTTATTTTTAGAAGTACCTGGTGCATTGGTTTTACAGCCTGCGAATCTGATTTATTTTCCTAGCCCTAAGCACCCATTAAAGCAGGCAGGCTGTTGCGAAGCAGCACTGAATTGGCCGGGGGATTTCCAGCTTGAGGCGGGCGGTTGCTGATTTGTGACACCTGTAAGTGTCTCCCACCGTCAGAGGTAACCCTTGCCCCCCCCCCCCCCATGTCTACGCCAGTTGACAAGGACTTATAACCAGTAACTGCCATCTCTCGCTTTGATTCCGAGACCGGTTAAGACCAGGGATGGAGTTATAAGTCTCCGTAGCACAAGTCCAGGGCTGAAATATAGAGACCATGTATTGCCCATGCAGCATGATCCCCCTCTCGGCCTGCTTAGTTCACTCCAGAGGAAAGGTAATACCAATACATCTGGAACAAGACAAGGTGCAGAAACTGCCGAATCAGCAAAGCAATGCTCTAACTGTCCGCTTGTCAGAGCTTCGATCCTAGATTAGCTGCCAACCAAGGCTTGGAGCCTGGTCTGCCCCCCCCCCCTCCCTCCCCCCCCTCCCCATGACGGGAGTGATGTTTGCCTGCTAATTAGCTTTCCATATTACGAATGTCCCACGCCATGAGACGAACCCACTCCGACTTCAGGGGTACTTGTAACTGACGTCCCCAAGTCAAAGAAGAGAAGTCAACATTTTAGTCCCACTGCTTGATGTAGGCGTTGAACCCGCTACCTCGGCATCACCACACCGGATGTTTAAAAAAGAGCGCTATTGTCCATTCAGCCATGCTAACTTCCACTCTGGATTTTTTACTTTTAGCTATAAGGCAGTTGTCTGCCATTGATTTCTGAAAGACCGACGCTCATGCCATCTAAATCAACACAAGGCGGTCTGGTTCTAAATCTTCGGCGTCGAATGGATGTGGCGGAGAATTGTGAAACGCATTCACTGCTCCTTAGACACAGCTGGCGTGGGCGATTACACTTCTCCCCATCTTGCCATCTCCAAGGGCATGTATTAGTTCATGTGCTGACTCCCTTCCGTGACATGACACTGGCTGTCGAGAATCTTCTCTCGCTGTCTTCCTTTTTCTCTCTTTCCACAAATCTGTCCAATTGTCACATCTTCCAATTTTTGTATTCTCAAAATGTAGCCACAAAATTATGTTCGCCTCTTTCTGATGTTTGTGATAAGTTGTCCTTGCGACTTAGCCTCCTTGAAAATGTTCAGATTTCCCATTTTGGCTACCCATGAATTTTCAGCATTTTTCTATAAAACCACGTCTCCATAACTTCCATGGATTTCTTGTCGCTTGTTTAAAAATTGTTCAGGATTTCATTCATGCATGTATTCATTCAGTAGCATGTCCTTTGCACAAACTCGCTCCCATAACAGCTTTCCGGAAAACTTCTCCGCCATAAGCAAGATGCCCCGCATCCGATACACCAATCTGGAGATCATCTGCCACATCCTGCACCCATCTTCTCTTCCGCCTTCCTCTTCCTCTCTTCCCGAGTATATACCCTACCATTATTGTTCTCACCAAACTTTTATGACGTCCAGGATTTAAGGCCATATTCTATTATCGGTTCTAAGTAGCACTTGCAGAAATACAAGAATGAAATAACAAACTTCAAGTGTTCTAGATTGACATATATTCAGAAAACAAGTCAGGAGACAGGGATATGTGATCACCGAGCTGGCAGGAACAGAGCGGAAGCAGCAGACTGTCTAGACGGAAGCCATTTAAACGTCTTAATGTAATGGAGAAACTACATGTCACCTGTAGCAGGTCACAGCGTGTCCCTGTATGCCTCTTGTCCTTGGCCTGATTTTTCCGGCTGCTCTCAGTTGGTGACTATGTTTGCTCGAGTGTTTTGTTCGTGATTGTCATTTCCTTTTGTCTTGTTGTTTTCTTTCTTTTCATTCCTGTTTGTTTCTTTAACGGGGTTAAAACGCAACAGGATGACTTCATCATACCGGGTTTTATGTTATTAAGGAGGGGGAGGGGGGGAAGAAGGTGGGGGAGGGGTTCAAATGATAACCTTAAAAGTGTGTGTGTGTGTGTGTGAGAGAGAGAGAGAGAGAGAGGGAGAGGAGAGGAGAGAGAGAGAGAGAGAGAGAGAGAGAGAGAGAGAGAGAGAGAGAGAGAGAGAGAGAGAGAATAACTGACTGACTGGCACCTTGCCGTCTTGACAGACGATAGTTTGTAAAATGGAGTTATACCTATCCATAATGCAAAGCCTGATTTTAGAGACCACGTGTTGCCCACGCAGCATGATCCCTCTCTCGGCCTGTCTAGTTACTCCAGAGGAAAGGTGACACGAATCCATCTGGAACAAGACAAGCTGCAGAAGCTGCCGGAACAGCAAAGTAATACTCTCACTGTCCGCCTGTCAGAGCTTCTATTCTAGACAAGTTGCCGACCAATGGTTAGGGCCTGGTCTGCCCTGCCAAGACATTTATTGTTGGGGTTGTATTTCCTAGCACTAGGGTAAGGCTTCTACCCACCCTCCCAATTGCACTCCTCCGCCCGAAGCAGTTGATACAATGTGGGGTGTCGGGTTTGGTGATCGCCGCCCAATATTTGTGTGTGAATATATTCTGGGGGAAAAAAGTAAAGAACAAGTATAATTTTTCGATGTAGTCACCACTGCGTTCAATGTAAGTCCGCCAATGCCAATACAATTCTTGGGTTCCTGTAGAAAAATAAAATTCTCCTGGTCTCGTGTGTAACCACTCAAGCACCACCTGCTGTACCACTTCTTTGGACCGAAACGTTTTGAAACTTCCTACTCCACTCATACACTTGTTGTCTGAAAGGCATGCATCACCATACTGAATCCTCATTCGCCGATTAATTTCTGTAGGTTTCATTTCTTCACTGATAACAACAAAACTGATAACAGAACGCAGCTCCTTTTTGGTGCATGTCAAAAGTGACGAAAAATATATCCATGTTTACGTGTGACTTTATCGTATAGTTTGACTGACCTGAATTTGTGTATGTGATTTGGCAAAGCTTTTACTATTGAAATGGCAGAGACTTTGCGATCGCACTTCCGTAGTTTCCAATCTGTTAGAGTGCACTCCCCTAGTTTACACGGAAGTTAAAGCGGTTATGATGTCACTTCCTCCGCCATCTTAAATTAACTCAACCAGAAGTCGTTTGTATGAATGTTGCGTTTATGGGCGCGAATATATCTGACCTAAATCTATAACTTTTGCGGCTTAAGATCTTCTTTGGCTTGTGTCTTTATTCTCTGGCTGGCGGCAACCGGTAGAAAGTTTGCGTGGTAATCAGAAAATAGACCAAGATCGAGTTGAAAGTAAGCGGGTTAGTCAAATATTCATGTTACCTTCAATCATAGTAGGAGGGGCGGAGGGGGGGGGGGCGGGGTGGGTGGGGGTGTTCAGTGTGGTTAATTTATGTTACGCTGATAATGTCGTGAGGGCGGTCAGGTGTGGGTTCGAAACTTGCGTTCGTCGTTCGCTATCTGAGCAAAAGACTGGCCACATTTATCATACGTGCATTCAACCTACAACATGTGACGGCTTTATCTCATCTTTTTTTTCTGCATATCTTTTACAGGACATCGCTGTCAACACCAGCATTTTACCGCTGCTGTTGATTTCTTGGCAAGATTACACTCAGTAGTTTGCCATTGCTTTCTGAGCGGCCGACTCACTTACCCCGTAAGTCACCAACGCGGCGAGAACCGCTAAAAATTCTCCCGAGCTGCGTTACCCTACGTGGATAAACGGGATTACGGAGAAAGTAGTTTCACCCCCAGAGACGTATTTTAACCATAGAATGTTGATCCTAATTAAACAACCACGGAAGGTGCAAATGGTCAGTTTTACAAGAAATCCATCCTCTGTGATATCATTGTTGTTATCATTTATTAAAGTCTCATTTTATATGATGTAATTATTTAAAAATAATACAGCCAGCTTCAGATGGTAACTACGATTCTGGTGTGAGGAGTTAGGTTCTCACACATACTAGTTCACGGTACAATGAGACGAGGCTACCCTTGCCTTTCCTCGCTGAATCTCTTTCCCATATAATTCCCAGGAAGTTATGAACATAATCCCGTAACCATTTAACACGTCAACCAAACATCACACTCAACAATGGAGAAATTGAAATGTCACAAATTTTCAATATTTTGGCTCCACAATCAACAACAATTAACACATTGAAAATGTCACACACTTGTAGTATCTTGGCTATGCGATCAACAACAATTAACACATTGAAAATGTCACAAACTTGCAATTCCTTGGCTCAAAAATCAACAATGAATAAATTGAGTGTCTCGGAGCCCAGGTCAGTTGTACAAATTCGAATTCGTCCGAAATCTCTAACGAAGTTGATAATGAAATCTAGACCTACTAGATGACCCTATGATAATACGGCGATGCCAGCCAACCTTTCTGCTCTTTCCGTCCCCTACAACACCTGGATGTCTTCGCATCTAATACTAACGCATTGTTTAATGTGGGGTTCGATTCCTGGACCCAGACAGCAGTATGCGGGCATGCTGATACCACCACCCAACCACAGTGCCAGAGAAACACCAGGAATACAGCGTGTAGAAACCGCCGCAGCTATTGTTGTTTTCGCCGAGCCAGCCTGGTATAATTACATCAACATTGAACAGGCGGTACTTTCAAGCCAAACATGCAACAAACTAATTCAAAACCGCAGCCCGTGGCAGACGTCCAATGAAAATATCAACTTGTAATTACAGATAATACAGATTAAGATTAATCTCTTCAAAAAGAAACACGAAAACACATTCAATAAGAGTGGCGCAGTGTCGGTCTGACGGTCATGAGTTCGAATCTCTATACAGTCAATACAACCTTGGGGCTGATATTATATACGCACTACAGCTGACGGCATGTAAACACCTTCTTCTATTATTTTTGTAACTGCTGCAAATACAAATCCATCAAGAGTAATTACGGATTGCCTTTGTCAAGCAACGGGCGCGTTCGATGCATAATCGTTGTCCTATTTGTTGACAACATTGAACACTCCATTGATGATGTGGTCATTACCACACGACCGACTTCACTTCCCAGACATCTGCTAGTACACACTGTAGGTTGGATGGACCCGGAAGCCAGGGATAGTCAATACAATGTCCGGGGTTTGAGCGCATGGCCACTGGACCTGCAGTCGGGCGAGCTTGCCACTGAGCTACATCGAGTCCAACATGTCAGCAGAGCTACCAATATGTCAGCATAGCTACCCATCTCTTTATATAAAACCGTAATCTAACGGTCTCATCTCCTTGTGTAAAACATTGATATAACTGTCCCATCTCCTTATGTAAGACCGTAATCTAACTGTCCCATCTCCTTATGTAAGACTGTGATATAACTGTCCCATCTCCTTATGTAAGACATTGATATAACTGTCACATCTCCTTATGTAAGACAGTGATATAAATGTCCCATCTCCTTATGTAAGACATTGATATAACTGTCCCATCACCTTATGTAAGACATTGATATAACTGTCACATTTCCTTATGTAAGACAGTGATATAACTGTCACATCTCCTTATGTAAGACATTTATATACCTGTCCCATCTCCTTATGTAAGACAGTGATATAACTGTCCCATCTCCTTATGTAAGGCATTGATAACTGTCCCATCTCCTTATGTACGACAGTGATATAACTGTCCCATCTCCTTATGTAAAACATTGATATAACTGTCCCATCTCCTTATGTAAGACCGTAATCTAACTGTCCCATCTCCTTATGTAAGACCGTAATCTAACTGTCTCATCTCCTTATGTAAGACAGTGATATAACTGTCACATCTCCTTATGTAAGACAGTGATATAACTGTCCCATCTCCTTATGTAAAACATTGATATAACTGTCCCATCTCCTTATGTAAGACCGTAATCTAACTGTCCCATCTCCTTATGTAAGACCGTAATCTAAATGTCTCATCTCCTTATGTAAGACCATAATCTAACTGTCCCATCTCCTTATGTAAGACAGTGATATAACTGTCACATCTCCTTATGTAAGACAGTGATATAACTGTCACATCTCCTTATGTAAGACATTGATATAACTGTCACATCTTATTGTAAGACATTGATATAACTGTCCCATCTCCTCATGTAAGACAGTGATATAACTGTCACATCTCCTTATGTAAGACCGTAATCTAACTGTCCCATCTCCTTATGTCAGACTGTAATCCAACTGTCCCATCTCCTTATGTTAGACCGTAATCTAACTGACCCATCTCCTTATACACGACAGTAATCTAACTGTCCCATCTCCTTATACACGACTGTAATCTAATTGTCCCATCTCCTTACGTAAGATCGTAATCTAACTGTCCCATCTCCTTATGTAAGACCGTAATCTAACTGTCCCACCTCCTTATGAAAGAAAGACAGTGATATAACTGTCACATCTCCTTATATACGACCGTAATCTAACTGTCACATCTCCTTATGTAAGACCGTAATCAAACTGTCCCATCTTCTTATGTAAGACCTTAATCAAACTGTCCCATCTCCTTATGTAAGACAGTGATATAACTGTCATATCTCCTTATGTAAGACCGTAATCTAACTGTCCCATCTCCTTATGTAAGACCGTAATCTAATTGTCCCATCTCCTTATGTAAGACCGTAATCTAATTGTCCCATCTCCTTATGTAAGACCGTAATCTAATTGTCCCATCTCCTTATGTAAGACCGTAATCTAACTGTCCCACCTCCTTATGTAAGACAGTGATATTACTGTCATATCTCCTTATGTAAGACCGTAATCTAATTGTCCCATCTCCTTATGTAAGACCGTAATCTAACTGTCCCATCTCCTTATGTAAGACAGTGATATAACTGTCCCATCTCCTTATGTAAGACCGTAATCTAACTGTCCCATCTCCTTATGTAAGACTGTAATCTAATTGTCCCATCTCCTTATGTAAGACCGTAATCTAACAGTCCCATCTCCTTATGTAAGACCGTAATCTAACTGTCCCATCTCCTTATGTAAGACAGTGATATAACTGTCATATCTCCTTATGTAAGACCGTAATCTAATTGTCCCATCTCCTTATGTAAGACCGTAATCTAACTGTCCCATCTCCATATACAGGACCGTAATCTAACTGTCCCATCTCCTTATGTAAGACCGTAATCTAATTGTCCCATCTCCTTATGTAAGACCGTAATGTAACTGTCCCATCTCCATATACAGGACCGTAATCTAACTGTCCCATCTCCTTATGTAAGACTGTAATCAAACTGTCCCATCTCCTTATGTAAGACCGTAATCTAACTGTCCCATCTCCTTATGTAAGACTGTAATCAAACTGTCCCATCTCCTTATGTAAGACAGTGATATAACTGTCATATCTCCTTATGTAAGACCTAATCTAACTGTCCCATCTCCTTATGTAAGACCGTAATCTAACTGTCCCATCTCCTTATGTTAGACCGTAATCAAACTGTCCCATCTCCTTATGTAAGACCGTAATCTAACTGTCCCATCTCCTTATGTAAGACTGTAATCAAACTGTCCCATCTCCTTATGTAAGACAGTGATATAACTGTCATATCTCCTTATGTAAGACCTAATCTAACTGTCCCATCTCCTTATGTAAGACCGTAATCTAACTGTCCCATCTCCTTATGTTAGACCGTAATCTAACTGTCCCATCTCCTTATGTAAGACCGTAATCTAATTGTCTCATCTCCTTATGTAAGACAGTGATATAACTGTCATATCTCCTTATGTAAGACTGTGATATAACTGTACCATCTCCTTATGTAAGACCGTAATCTAACTGTCCCATCTCCTTATGTAAGACAGTGATATAACTGTCATATCTCCTTATGTAAGACCGTAATCTAATTGTCCCATCTCCTTATGTAAGACCGTAATCTAACTGTCCCATCTCCTTATGTAAGACAGTGATATAACTGTCCCATTTCCTTATGTAAGACCGTAATCTAATTGTCCCATCTCCTTATGTAAGACCGTAATCTAATTGTCCCATCTCCTTATGTAAGACCGTAATCTAACTGTCCCATCTCCACATACAGGACCGTAATCTAACTGTCCCATCTCCTTATGTAAGACCGTAATCTAATTGTACCATCTCCTTATGTAAGACCGTAATCTAACTGTCCCATCTCCTTATGTAAGACCGTAATCTAACTGTCCCATCTCCATATACAGGACCGTAATCTAACTGTCCCATCTCCTTATGTAAGACTGTAATCAAACTGTCCGATCTCCTTATGTAAGACCGTAATCTAACTGTCCCATCTCCTTATGTAAGACTGTAATCAAACTGTCCCATCTCCTTATGTAAGACCGTAATCTAACTGTACCATCTCCGTATGTAAGACAGTGATATAACTGTCATATCTCCTTATGTAAGACCGTAATCTAACTGTCCCATCTCCTTATGTAAGACCTAATCTAATTGTCCCATCTCCTTATGTAAGACCGTAATCTAATTGTCTCATCTCCTTATGTAAGACTTATATAACTGTCATATCTCCTTATGTAAGACCGTAATCTAACTGCCCAATTTCCTTATGTAAGAGCGTAATCTAACTGTCTCATCTCCTTATGTAAGACCCTCGTCTAATTGTACCAACTCCTTATGTAAGACCTTAATCTTTCTGTCACATCTCGTTATATAGGACCTTAATCTAACAGTCCCATCTCCATATACAGGACCGTAATCTAACTGTCCCATCTCCTTATGTAAGACCGTAATCTAATTGTCCCATCTCCTTATGTAAGACCGTAATCTAACTGTCCCATCTCCATATACAGGACCGTAATCTAACTGTCCCATCTCCTTATGTAAGACTGTAATCAAACTGTCCCATCTCCTTATGTAAGACCGTAATCTAACTGTCCCATCTCCTTATGTAAGACTGTAATCAAACTGTCCCATCTCCTTATGTAAGACCGTAATCTAACTGTACCATCTCTTATGTAAGACCGTAATCTAACTGTCCCATCTCCATATACAGGACCGTAATCTAAACTGTCCCATCTCCTTATGTAAGACTGTAATCAAACTGTCCGATCTCCTTATGTAAGACCGTAATCTAACTGTCCCATCTCCTTATGTAAGACTGTAATCAAACTGTCCCATCTCCTTATGTAAGACCGTAATCTAACTGTACCATCTCCTTATGTAAGACAGTGATATAACTGTCATATCTCCTTATGTAAGACCGTAATCTAACTGTCCCATCTCCTTATGTAAGACCTAATCTAATTGTCCCATCTCCTTATGTAAGACCGTAATCTAATTGTCTCATCTCCTTATGTAAGACTTATATAACTGTCATATCTCCTTATGTAAGACCGTAATCTAACTGCCCAATTTCCTTATGTAAGAGCATAATCTAACTGTCTCATCTCCTTATGTAAGACCCTCGTCTAATTGTACCAACTCCTTATGTAAGACCTTAATCTTTCTGTCACATCTCGTTATATAGGACCTTAATCTAACAGTCCCATCTCCATATACAGGACCGCAATCTAACTGTCCCATCTCCTTATGTAAGACCGTAATCTAATTGTCCCATCTCCTTATGTAAGACCGTAATCTAACTGCCCCATCTCCTTATGTAAGACCGTAATCTAACTGTCCCATCTCCATATACAGGACCGTAATCTAACTGTCCATCTCCTTATGTAAGACTGTAATCAAACTGTCCGATCTCCTTATGTAAGACCGTAATCTAACTGTCCCATCTCCTTATGTAAGGCTGTAATCAAACTGTCCCATCTCCTTATGTAAGACCGTAATCTACCTGTACCATCTCCTTATGTAAGACAGTGATATAACTGTCATATCTCCTTATGTAAGACCGTAATCTAACTGTCCCATCTCCTTATGTAAGACCTAATCTAATTGTCCCATCTCCTTATGTAAGACCGTAATCTAATTGTCTCATCTCCTTATGTAAGACTTATATAACTGTCATATCTCCTTATGTAAGACCGTAATCTAACTGCCCAATTTCCTTATGTAAGAGCGTAATCTAACTGTCTCATCTCCTTATGTAAGACCCTCGTCTAATTGTACCAACTCCTTATGTAAGACCTTAATCTTTCTGTCACATCTCGTTATATAGGACCTTAATCTAACAGTCCCATCTCCATATACAGGACCGTAATCTAACTGTCCCATCTCCTTATGTAAGACTGTAATCAAACTGTCCCATCTCCTTATGTAAGACCGTAATCTAACTGTCCCATCTCCTTATGTAAGACTGTAATCAAACTGCCCCATCTCCTTATGTAAGACCGTTATCTAACTGTCCCATCTCCTTATGTAAGACAGTGATATAACTGTCATATCTCCTTATGTAAGACCGTAATCTAACTGTCCCATCTCCTTATGTAAGACCGTAATCTAATTGTCCCATCTCCTTATGTTAGACCGTAATCTAACTGTCCCATCTCCTTATGTAAGACCGTAATCTAATTGTCTCATCTCCTTATGTAAGACAGTGATATAACTGTCATATCTCCTTATGTAAAACCGTAATCTAACTGTTCCATCTCCTTATGTAAGACCGTAATCTAACTGTCCCATATCCTTATGTAAGACAGTGATATAACTGTCATATCTCCTTATGTAAGACCGTAATCTAATTGTCCCATCTCCTTATGTAAGACCGTAATCTAACTGTCCCATCTCCTTATGTAAGACAGTGATATAACTGTCCCATTTCCTTATGTAAGACCGTAATCTAATTGTCCCATCTCCTTATGTAAGACCGTAATCTAATTGTCCCATCTCCTTATGTAAGACCGTAATCTAACTGTCCCATCTCCACATACAGGACCGTAATCTAACTGTCCCATCTCCTTATGTAAGACCGTAATCTAATTGTCCCATCTCCTTATGTAAGACCGTAATCTAACTGTCCCATCTCCTTATGTAAGACCGTAATCTAACTGTCCCATCTCCATATACAGGACCGTAATCTAACTGTCCCATCTCCTTATGTAAGACTGTAATCAAACTGTCCCATCTCCTTATGTAAGACAGTGATATAACTGTCATATCTCCTTATGTAAGACCTAATCTAACTGTCCCATCTCCTTATGTAAGACCGTAATCTAACTGTCCCATCTCCTTATGTTAGACCGTAATCTAACTGTCCCATCTCCTTATGTAAGACCGTAATCTAATTGTCTCATCTCCTTATGTAAGACAGTGATATAACTGTCATATCTCCTTATGTAAGACCGTAATCTAACTGTTCCATCTCCTTATGTAAGACCGTAATCTAACTGTCCCATCTCCTTATGTAAGACAGTGATATAACTGTCATATCTCCTTATGTAAGACCGTAATCTAATTGTCCCATCTCCTTATGTAAGACCGTAATCTAACTGTCCCATCTCCTTATGTAAGACAGTGATATAACTGTCCCATTTCCTTATGTAAGACCGTAATCTAATTGTCCCATCTCCTTATGTAAGACCGTAATCTAATTGTCCCATCTCCTTATGTAAGACCGTAATCTAACTGTCCCATCTCCACATACAGGACCGTAATCTAACTGTCCCATCTCCTTATGTAAGACCGTAATCTAATTGTCCCATCTCCTTATGTAAGACCGTAATCTAACTGTCCCATCTCCTTATGTAAGACCGTAATCTAACTGTCCCATCTCCATATACAGGACCGTAATCTAACTGTCCCATCTCCTTATGTAAGACTGTAATCAAACTGTCCGATCTCCTTATGTAAGACCGTAATCTAACTGTCCCATCTCCTTATGTAAGACTGTAATCAAACTGTCCCATCTCCTTATGTAAGACCGTAATCTAACTGTACCATCTCCGTATGTAAGACAGTGATATAACTGTCATATCTCCTTATGTAAGACCGTAATCTAACTGTCCCATCTCCTTATGTAAGACCTAATCTAATTGTCCCATCTCCTTATGTAAGACCGTAATCTAATTGTCTCATCTCCTTATGTAAGACTTATATAACTGTCATATCTCCTTATGTAAGACCGTAATCTAACTGCCCAATTTCCTTATGTAAGAGCGTAATCTAACTGTCTCATCTCCTTATGTAAGACCCTCGTCTAATTGTACCAACTCCTTATGTAAGACCTTAATCTTTCTGTCACATCTCGTTATATAGGACCTTAATCTAACAGTCCCATCTCCATATACAGGACCGTAATCTAACTGTCCCATCTCCTTATGTAAGACCGTAATCTAATTGTCCCATCTCCTTATGTAAGACCGTAATCTAACTGTCCCATCTCCATATACAGGACCGTAATCTAACTGTCCCATCTCCTTATGTAAGACTGTAATCAAACTGTCCGATCTCCTTATGTAAGACCGTAATCTAACTGTCCCATCTCCTTATGTAAGACTGTAATCAAACTGTCCCATCTCCTTATGTAAGACCGTAATCTAACTGTACCATCTCCTTATGTAAGACCGTAATCTAACTGTCCCATCTCCATATACAGGACCGTAATCTAACTGTCCCATCTCCTTATGTAAGACTGTAATCAAACTGTCCGATCTCCTTATGTAAGACCGTAATCTAACTGTCCCATCTCCTTATGTAAGACTGTAATCAAACTGTCCCATCTCCTTATGTAAGACCGTAATCTAACTGTACCATCTCCTTATGTAAGACAGTGATATAACTGTCATATCTCCTTATGTAAGACCGTAATCTAACTGTCCCATCTCCTTATGTAAGACCTAATCTAATTGTCCCATCTCCTTATGTAAGACCGTAATCTAATTGTCTCATCTCCTTATGTAAGACTTATATAACTGTCATATCTCCTTATGTAAGACCGTAATCTAACTGCCCAATTTCCTTATGTAAGAGCGTAATCTAACTGTCTCATCTCCTTATGTAAGACCCTCGTCTAATTGTACCAACTCCTTATGTAAGACCTTAATCTTTCTGTCACATCTCGTTATATAGGACCTTAATCTAACAGTCCCATCTCCATATACAGGACCGTAATCTAACTGTCCCATCTCCTTATGTAAGACCGTAATCTAATTGTCCCATCTCCTTATGTAAGACCGTAATCTAACTGCCCCATCTCCTTATGTAAGACCGTAATCTAACTGTCCCATCTCCATATACAGGACCGTAATCTAACTGTCCCATCTCCTTATGTAAGACTGTAATCAAACTGTCCGATCTCCTTATGTAAGACCGTAATCTAACTGTCCCATCTCCTTATGTAAGGCTGTAATCAAACTGTCCCATCTCCTTATGTAAGACCGTAATCTACCTGTACCATCTCCTTATGTAAGACAGTGATATAACTGTCATATCTCCTTATGTAAGACCGTAATCTAACTGTCCCATCTCCTTATGTAAGACCTAATCTAATTGTCCCATCTCCTTATGTAAGACCGTAATCTAATTGTCTCATCTCCTTATGTAAGACTTATATAACTGTCATATCTCCTTATGTAAGACCGTAATCTAACTGCCCAATTTCCTTATGTAAGAGCGTAATCTAACTGTCTCATCTCCTTATGTAAGACCCTCGTCTAATTGTACCAACTCCTTATGTAAGACCTTAATCTTTCTGTCACATCTCGTTATATAGGACCTTAATCTAACAGTCCCATCTCCATATACAGGACCGTAATCTAACTGTCCCATCTCCTTATGTAAGACTGTAATCAAACTGTCCCATCTCCTTATGTAAGACCGTAATCTAACTGTCCCATCTCCTTATGTAAGACTGTAATCAAACTGTCCCATCTCCTTATGTAAGACCGTAATCTAACTGTCCCATCTCCTTATGTAAGACAGTGATATAACTGTCATATCTCCTTATGTAAGACCGTAATCTAACTGTCCCATCTCCTTATGTAAGACCGTAATCTAATTGTCCCATCTCCTTATGTTAGACCGTAATCTAACTGTCCCATCTCCTTATGTAAGACCGTAATCTAATTGTCTCATCTCCTTATGTAAGACAGTGATATAACTGTCATATCTCCTTATGTAAACCGTAATCTAACTGTTCCATCTCCTTATGTAAGACCGTAATCTAACTGTCCCCATATCCTTATGTAAGACAGTGATATAACTGTCATATCTCCTTATGTAAGACCGTAATCTAATTGTCCCATCTCCTTATGTAAGACCGTAATCTAACTGTCCCATCTCCTTATGTAAGGACAGTGATATAACTGTCCCATTTCCTTATGTAAGACCGTAATCTAATTGTCCCATCTCCTTATGTAAGACCGTAATCTAATTGTCCCATCTCCTTATGTAAGACCGTAATCTAACTGTCCCATCTCCACATACAGGACCGTAATCTAACTGTCCCATCTCCTTATGTAAGACCGTAATCTAATTGTCCCATCTCCTTATGTAAGACCGTAATCTAACTGTCCCATCTCCTTATGTAAGACCGTAATCTAACTGTCCCATCTCCATATACAGGACCGTAATCTAACTGTCCCATCTCCTTATGTAAGACTGTAATCAAACTGTCCGATCTCCTTATGTAAGACCGTAATCTAACTGTCCCATCTCCTTATGTAAGACTGTAATCAAACTGTCCCATCTCCTTATGTAAGACCGTAATCTAACTGTACCATCTCCTTATGTAAGACAGTGATATAACTGTCATATCTCCTTATGTAAGACCGTAATCTAACTGTCCCATCTCCTTATGTAAGACCTAATCTAATTGTCCCATCTCCTTATGTAAGACCGTAATCTAATTGTCTCATCTCCTTATGTAAGACTTATATAACTGTCATATCTCCTTATGTAAGACCGTAATCTAACTGCCCAATTTCCTTATGTAAGAGCGTAATCTAACTGTCTCATCTCCTTATGTAAGACCCTCGTCTAATTGTACCAACTCCTTATGTAAGACCTTAATCTTTCTGTCACATCTCGTTATATAGGACCTTAATCTAACAGTCCCATCTCCTTTTATACTACCGCAATATGACTGTTCCATCTCCTGATAGACGACCGTAATCTAACTGCTGAATCTCCATTCTCGGGACAGAATCAAAATTAGCCAAGAAAAAAAACCCTAACCTGAACAGTTCGCGGCGCCTGCACTAACTAGGACGGCCTAAATTACTCAGGCTCAACCCCCCCCCCCCTCCCCCATCCCCATTCCTCCTTTCCCCCCTATCTACCCCGCAAGGTACAATAGACAGTAGATGACAGTTTGACAGTATTTATAAGAATAATCCGTTCTTGTGACGATAATAATTGGGGAAGATAAATCGTCAATAGATGCAGAAGCAATTAAAATGGCGAGTCTGAATACAACCGATGTAAATCTATGATCTCTCTCAAGCACACCCTTAGGCATTTTACGTGACACGAATGCAAGTCTCATTAAAGTCACGGACATAACGAATTTATCAGAAAGCCGGCAGTACAGTTAATGAGACGTGTGGAATATGAGAAAAATAACAGAGAAACTCAAAAAGTAAATACAGACACTGCAGAGAACATTAATCTTGTTTATCAATCTTATTGATATTCTCGTTATATGGTACTTGGTGTTTGCATTCTTTGAGAAGGTGTAATAATTTATTGAGAAGTATAAAACAAGTACACGTTAATTTACTCAAGAAAGAAATTCTTTGTGGGTGCAGAACGAAAAAGAATCCTTGGGGCAAAGTTGGCATCCTGTATTTTGTGAGATGAAAGGCGAAAATTTAAAAGACAAGAAAGAGACTCGCCAGAGGCACCGTTGTGATACAGAGAAGTGAGGAAACATGATTAGGTTTGAAATAAGTTGAAATAATGAATAGCTGTACAATTACAGTCAGTGAATAAAGAAAAAAGGAGAGTGGCATTGGTCAGTAGAACTGACGTTGTGGATATGAAACTTTTGTCAGCACACAAATTTTATAACAACAATAAAATCACACTAATAAGTATGCTAAATCGAAATGCATTTACCAATTCACATGCAGGTGCGAGTCTACTTACATCGGCAGAACAGAGCGGCAGTTATACAGCAGGATTGTTGAATACATACCCAATTAGATTGACATGATACTACACACAGGCGATGGGGTCATGAGAAGACCGACACACCACAATTACAAACTTCGGCGTCGTCCATTGAACGGCACGTCTTGGAAACCGGTCACGTAATTGATAGAGACAGTGCTTTTCGCATGTTGTTTAATACACAAAATAGTCGCTTGTTAAAGTTTGTCAAAACCATCATGACTAATCTACATAGGCCAGTTTTGTGCATACAGAAAGACATGTTAGTCAGTTTAAAATTACGGTGGTAGACAATTATCATTACTGTGCGAACATGTGTATATTTCAGATTGAAGGATTTATCTAGTTATTTTACTTTATGTTGTGTGAATTCTGCATTATTTACCTGACGAGATGCAGTGAAATATATCAGGCAATATATCGTACAATCTATGGTTTGTATCTTCGTTATTCAAATTCACTACGGAAAACATTGTTTTAATGTTAATATAACTCCATTGCAAAATATTTATATGTCATCTAGCTGAGTGAGGTTTTGTGTACTAAAAGGGTGTTTTAATAACTGTATTTATAACAATTTGTTTTTAATTGTTGCAGTCAACACCAGCATTTTTCACCTGCTGTTGATGTACTAGGCAAGTGTTACGTTCAGTAGTTTGCCATTGCTTTCTGAACGACCGGCACCCATACCAGCACGTTATAACACAACGCGACACGGTCTGCTGCACAAATCGGTCGCAGCTGAGCTTCGAACGCCTGGTACCCGGCTCACGAACCGCGTTCGCAAGCCTTTAGCCACGAAGCCGGTTTTATAACAATAAGAGTGCCCAAAATGTGCCGACGAGTGATTGGAGTTCGGCATACTTATAGTTAGTTAGTTAAAGTTAGTTACATATCCATTACAGGACGTAGCAGTCAACTTCAGCATTTCTGGCTGTTTGCGATTACTGGACAAGTTTACGTGCACAGTTCTCCATTGCTTTCTGCACGACCGGCATTCATTCTATTGTATAGAAACCAACCGCAAGACGGTCTTCTTCCAAATCGCCTGTAGCTATGTTTCGAAGGCCGTATGCGCCATTAAAAGTGTCACCCCGGCGCGGGCTTACTTATAGAATTAGAGATAATTGAGTGCCCAAGGGTGCACACATTGGACATCACTCTTGAAATAGATTAACTAAGCTGCAGAGTAATTTACAAACATTCTTGCCCGAGTAATAGCAGGCAACAACAAACAGGAAGGTAACAGCAAACAATATTTGTTTTAAAGATTTTATAGTTAACCACCGAAGCCACAATAACAGCTTGAACCATTTGTCTTGGCATATTTCGCTTTATTTCTTCTGGTGCACAGTGCAGTTATGAGTCATATGACGTGGATGAATAATATATTGTCTAAAATACATGAAAGACTAGAAAGAAGCATTCACGATGTTGTGCTATCGTTAATTAAAACGAATACAAACAACATCAAATCAAATAAACAAAACAAATCAAGTTCCATAGAGGAAACTTGTTGTGGGTACAAGAGGTGTCAGCACCATCGCATCTTGTAGGCCGGAGTGCACGGAGAATACGTGGTCAGTCTTTTTCTCCCTAGCGAACGCCGAGAGCTGACACTGAAGCCTCGACAGACCTCCCCCATGTCATTGTCAAAGTAACGTCCTGACCATTACGTCATCTCACAAACTCGATTCAAATAAACTGGACTGACAACAACCCACACATGAGATCGCCCTGGACAAGGAAAACCCCATCTCTGAGACATGAATATCCGTTACTAAAAGTTATTTCTATTGTGTGTATTTTTCATTTGCTCATTTTAAACTCAAGCTATCCCACATATGTGCTACAACTTCTAGTACACTATATTGCACTATATTATATATAGTGGACAAGGGAAGGCCAGAGACCGAGGGGAGTCATGAAGGGCGACAGTCTGGACAAGCGACAACCAGAGACAGAGGGGAGTCATGAAGGGCGACAGTCTGGACAAGCGACGGCCAGAGACAGAGGGGAGTCATGAAGGGCGACAGTCTGAACAAGGGACAGCCAGAGACAGAGGGGAGTCATGAAGGGCAACAGTCTGGACAAGCGACGACCAGAGACAGAGGGGAGTCATGAAGGGCAACAGTCTGGACAAGCGACGGCCAGAGACAGAGGGGAGTCATGAAGGGCGACAGTCTGGACAAGCGACGACAGAGACAGAGGGGAGTCATGAAGGGCGACAGTCTGGACAAGCGACGACCAGAGACAGGGGAGTCATGAAGGGCGACAGTCTGGACAAGGGACGGCCAGAGACAGAGGGGAGTCATGAAGGGCGACAGTCTGGACAAGCGACGACAGAGACAGAGGGGAGTCATGAAGGGCGACAGTCTGGACAAGGGACGGCCAGAGACAGAGGGGAGTCATGACTTGTGACGTGTGACTTTATCGTATAGTTTGACTGACCTGAATTTGTGTATGTGATTTGGCAAAGCTTTTACTATTGAAATGGCAGAGACTTTGCGATCGGCCCGTCCGTAGTCTCCAATCTGTTAGAGTGCACTCCCCTAGTTTACACGGAAGTTAAAGCGGTTATGATGTCACTTCCTCCGCCATCTTAAATTATCTCAACCAGAAGTCGTTTGTATAAATGTTGCGTTTATGGGCGCGAATATATCTGACCTAAATCTATAACTTTTGCGGCTTAAGATCTTCTTTGGCTTGTGTCTTTATTCTCTGTCTGGCGGCAACCGGTAGAAAGTTTGCGTGGTAATCAGGAAATAGACCAAGACCGAGTTGAAAGTAAATATTCATGTTACCTTCAATCATAGTAGGAGGGGCGGAGAGGGGGGGGGGGCGGGGTGGGTGGGGGTGTTCAGTGTGGTTAATTTATGTTACGCTGATAATGTCGTGAGGGCGGTCAGATGTGGGTTCGAAACTTGCGTTCGTCGTTCGCTATCTGAGCAAAAGACTGGCCACATTTATCATACGTGCATTCAACCTACAACATGTGACGGCTTTATCTCATCTTTTTTTCCTGCATATCTTTTACAGGACATCGCTGTCAACACCAGCATTTTACCGCTGTTGTTGATTTCTTGGCAAGATTACACTCAGTAGTTTGCCATTGCTTTCTGAGCGGCCGACTCACTTACCCCGTAAGTCACCAACGCGGCGAGAACCGCTAAAAATTCTCCCGAGCTGCGTTACCCTACGTGGATAAACGGGATTACGGAGAAAGTAGTTTCACCCCCAGAGACGTATTTTAACCATAGAATGTTGATCCTAATTAAACAACCACGGAAGGTGCAAATGGTCAGTTTTACAAGAAATCCATCCTCTGTGATATCATTGTTGTTATCATTTATTAAAGTCTCATTTTATATGATGTAATTATTTAAAAATAATACAGCCAGCTTCAGATGGTAACTACGATTCTGGTGTGAGGAGTTAGGTTCTCACACATACTAGTTCACGGTACAATGAGACGAGGCTACCCTTGCCTTTCCTCGCTGAATCTCTTTCCCATATAATTCCCAGGAAGTTATGAACATAATCCCGTAACCATTTAACACGTCAACCAAACATCACACTCAACAATGGAGAAATTGAAATGTCACAAATTTTCAATATTTTGGCTCCACAATCAACAACAATTAACACATTGAAAATGTCACACACTTGTAGTATCTTGGCTATGCGATCAACAACAATTAACACATTGAAAATGTCACAAACTTGCAATTCCTTGGCTCAAAAATCAACAATGAATAAATTGAGTGTCTCGGAGCCCAGGTCAGTTGTACAAATTCGAATTCGTCCGAAATCTCTAACGAAGTTGATAATGAAATCTAGACCTACTAGATGACCCTATGATAATACGGCGATGCCAGCCAACCTTTCTGCTCTTTCCGTCCCCTACAACACCTGGATGTCTTCGCATCTAATACTAACGCATTGTTTAATGTGGGGTTCGATTCCTGGACCCAGACAGCAGTATGCGGGCATGCTGATACCACCACCCAACCACAGTGCCAGAGAAACACCAGGAATACAGCGTGTAGAAACCGCCGCAGCTATTGTTGTTTTCGTCGAGCCAGCCTGGTATAATTACATCAACATTGAACAGCCGGTACTTTCAAGCCAAACATGCAACAAACTAATTCAAAACCGCAGCCCGTGGCAGACGTCCAATGAAAATATCAACTTGTAATTACAGATAATACAGATTAAGATTAATCTCTTCACAAAGAAGTATGACAATTATCATTACTGTGCGAACATGTGTATATTTCAGATTGAGGGATTTATCTAGTTATTTTACTTGTGTGAATTGTGCATTATTTACCTGACGAGATGCAGTGAAATATATCAGGCAATATATCGTACAATCTATGGTTTGTATCTTCGTTATTCAAATTCACTACGGAAATACATTGTTTTAATGTTAATATAACTTCATTGCAAAATATTTATGTCATCTAGCTGAGTGAGGTTTTGTGTACTAAAAGAGTGTTTTAATAACTGTATTTATAACAATTTGTTTTTAATTGTTGCAGTCAACACCAGCATTTTTCACCTGCTGTTGATGTACTAGGCAAGTGTTACGTTCAGTAGTTTGCCATTGCTTTCTGAACGACCGGCACCCATACCAGCACGTTATAACACAACGCGACACGGTCTGCTGCACAAATCGGTCGCAGCTGAGCTTCGAACGCCTGGTACCCGGCTCACGAACCGCGTTCGCAAGCCTTTAGCCACGAAGCCGGTTTTATAACAATAAGAGTGCCCAAAATGTGCCGACGAGTGATTGGAGTTCGGCATACTTATAGTTAGTTAGTTAAAGTTAGTTACATATCCATTACAGGACGTAGCAGTCAACTTCAGCATTTCTGGCTGTTTGCGATTACTGGACAAGTTTACGTGCACAGTTCTCCATTGCTTTCTGCACGACCGGCATTCATTCTATTGTATAGAAACCAACCGCAAGACGGTCTTCTTCCAAATCGCCTGTAGCTATGTTTCGAAGGCCGTATGCGCCATTAAAAGTGTCACCCCGGCGCGGGCTTACTTATAGAATTAGAGATAATTGAGTGCCCAAGGGTGCACACATTGGACATCACTCTTGAAATAGATTAACTAAGCTGCAGAGTAATTTACAAACATTCTTGCCCGAGTAATAGCAGGCAACAACAAACAGGAAGGTAACAGCAAACAACATTTGTTTTAAAGATTTTATAGTTAACCACCGAAGCCACAATAACAGCTTGAACCATTTATGTCTTGGCATATTTCGCTTTATTTCTTCTGGTGCACAGTGCAGTTATGAGTCATATGACGTGGATGAATAATATATTGTCTAAAATACTGAAAGACTAGAAAGAAGCATTCACGATGTTGTGCTATCGTTAATTAAAACGAATACAAACAACATCAAATCAAATAAACAAAACAAATCAAGTTCCATAGAGGGAACTTGTTGTGGGTACAAGAGGTGTCAGCACCATCGCATGTTGTAGGCCGGAGTGCACGGAGAATACGTGGTCAGTCTTTTTCTCCCTAGCGAACGCCGAGAGCTGACACTGAAGCCTCGACAGACCTCCCCCATGTCATTGTCAAAGTAACGTCCTGACCATTACGTCATCTCACAAACTCGATTCAAATAAACTGGACTGACAACAACCCACACATGAGATCGCCCTGGACAAGGAAAACCTCATCTCTGAGACATGAATATCCGTTACTAAAAGTTATTTCTATTGTGTGTATTTTTCATTTGCTCATTTTAAACTCAAGCTATCCCACATATGTGCTACAACTTCTAGTACACTATATTGCACTATATTATATATAGTGGACAAGGGAAGGCCAGAGACCGAGGGGAGTCATGAAGGGCAACACACTGGACAAGCGATAACCAGAGACAGAGGGGAGTTATGAAGGGCGACAGTCTGGACAAGCGACGATCAGAGACAGAGGGGAGACATGAAGGGTGACAGTCTGGACAAGCGACGATCAGAGACAGAGGGGAGACATGAAGGGCGAACAGTCTGGACAAGCGACAACCAGAGACAGAGGGGAGTCATGAAGGGCGACAGTCTGGACAAGCGAAGGCCAGAGACAGAGGGGAGTCATGAAGGGCAACAGTCTGGACAAAGCGACGGCCAGAGACAGAGGGGAGTCATGAAGGGCAACAGTCTGGACAAGCGACGGCCAGAGACAGAGGGGAGTCATGAAGGCGACAGTCCTGGACAAGCGACAACAGAGACAGAGGGAGTCATGAAGGGCGACAGTCTGGACAAGCGACGATCAGAGACAGAGGGGAGACATGAAGGCTGACAGTCTGGACAAGGGCAGACCAGAGACAGAGGGAGTCATGAAGGGCAACAGCCTGGACAAGCGACGATCAGAGACAGAGGGAGTCATGAAGGCGACAGTCTGGACAAGCGACGACAGAGACAGAGGGGAGTCATGAAGGGCTGACAGTCTGGACAAGCGACGACCAGAGACAGAGGGGAGACATGAAGGGCGACAGTCTGGACAAGCGACGATCAGAGACAGAGGGGAGACATGAAGAGCAACACACTGGACAAGCGACAACCAGAGACAGAGGGGAGTCATGAAGGGCGACAGTCTGGACAAGCGACGGCCAGAGACAGAGGGGAGTCATGAAGGGCGACAGTCTGGACAAGCGACGACCAGAGACAGAGGGGAGTCATGAAGGGCAACAGTCTGGACAAGCGACGACCAGAGACAGAGGGGAGTCATGAAGGGCAACAGTCTGGACAAGCGACAACCAGAGACAGAGGGGAGTCATGAAGGGCGACAGTCTGGACAAGCGACGACCAGAGACAGAGGGGAGTCATGAAGGGCAACAGTCTGGACAAGCGACGACCAGAGACAGAGGGGAGTCATGAAGGGCGACAGTCTGGACAAGTGACAACCAGAGTGTCAGAGTCCTACTACTGGCTCCGTCTAGCCCACTGGACTATGGCAGGTATATTATAACATCTACGACACATCTACTAATAACACAGGAATGCAATCGGAAACTGGCAGGAGCTATCTCCTGAACAATCATTTATTACAATATATTATAAGCTGACAACATGATCGCAGTTCACGCTCAAACAATCGTTCACCACCAACAGCCACGCGCTAACTCACAATGGCGCTCTTTACGCTGTCGCCCGCATGATCATTCACAACCAGACTTCACATCATCCCGCACATATCACAGTTAGTACATTCCTCGAATATCAATACACAACGTTCATCTCCATCTATCCGTTACAAACACTATCCTTCTATCGTTCTATCGTTCTATAGATCTCCACACGTCCGTCCCTATTCGCTGCCTCACACACACTGACTCTCTCTCCGTTGACCTTCCCGCATCACGTGGCTCTGTTCACGGGCTTCTTGCCTGACCGTCCACTAGCCAAGCCGTGGTGTCTCTTACTGCCCTTTACCTCAGCCATGCTTACACTGACTCTCGCTTACATACCGGCACTTACATTCTTCCTTACACATATAAGACCATGACATTCTCCCCCCGCACGACCAATACGGCACTTTCTCTTAGAAATGTGACACATTGTGTTGTTGTTACTCTTGGTTCATCTTTCTAACCTTGTCAGGGGATTATATGATCATAAGTACGCGGTTGCGTCCCTTTTTGGTCTGATCTTTTCCGAGATTAACTTCAAATATTGTTCTCTCTTTTTCAGTATTGAGGTTTCTCTCAAGGTTTTGTCGTGGTCTGACAAATGTTCTGGTTGGGTCTACTTGTCATACATCGTTATATTATTCAACCACCACTCCGTGACATTACCTTCTGTTCATATTTCTCAATCGATTGTCTGTGCATTATCATCTCATAGTTATTGTGGCTATGCTGGTTTAAGGATTCTCCATTGGTTTACGCCTCGAATAAGGCTACAACTTCCTCTTACAGCATTCTTAAATTTTCTCTCTATTCAGACGTGGTTCCCCTCGTCTCTATTTAATGCACACTAGTCGATTCTTTATGAGCACGCTATGTCAATGTTGTGGTCATGGTTCGAATATACTTCATGTGTGTCATAGTCCCCCTTACCTCATCTTATGTCGGACCATGAGTTGTTTCCCCTTTTGGGTACACCTCGTTTACTGTGATGGAGAGTTTTTTATTAATCTCTTTGGTTGACATCACCCTGTTGGTATGTTCCGTATTGTTACCATATTCTGATGTTAATTCTATACTACTATTGCTAAGCGTCATTCGTCGGGCTATCCAGCATACGCGAAGGTAAGTTTGGTAACATTCGCGCATTGGGATTGCCAGGCGTTGATTCTCAGCATTACAACTTATTCTATTCGCCACTATACTTACGCTCATATGTACATATCACATTATAACAATACAAAGTATTATAATACTAAAATTAGACATTGGGTGTCATATAGTTAATACATATACAATAAAATGTACATCATCGATGCCTTTATGCACGTATATGAAACTGTTCCTGTCCTGTGAAAGTTATGGACACGGAATTACATTAACAGTGTTCAATGTTCGTTTCCGTGCTGGAATCTTTGGCATGTCTTCTTTCTCATATAATTGTTGACTTCTGTATATTCTGATATTGTCTTTCCTTCTGTATAGTGATTAACACTTTCCACCCAGTTTGGACAATTTGTAAGTCTGTTCTGTAAAACTGCTGGAATTCACACGTATACTGTAAAATTGCTGAAATTCACACGTATAAAATAAGAATTAATTAAGTTCGGTGGCCTTAATTTTGAGTGTGGCCAAGATGCGTCTGTCTGTGACTGTCTTTGCCATAGTTTGTAGGTTGGCATCTGGTTCATTAAACTGATCACCGGAAATGAATGTCTGTACTTGTGAAGCTGTCGTCGTTGTTAGTCGATTTCAAAAGGTGAATTCTGTAGATACTCGTTTGAAACAAAGTCAATATGGGTATATATTACTGTTAGATACCTGAAATCACATGTTGCGTCTTACTGTTCTGTTGATGACAATTTTCACGTTCAAGGAATGTTTATGTTGGTCCGTACAATGGAGTGTGCTAGTATCATAGCGCTGGAGTCGTATAGCAGCCAAGGCAACTCTGGAGTTACTGGATCTAAGGATATAAAGTGGGTTACGGTTAAAATTTTCCGTAGGGTGGGGATTTTCAATTTTCATGTTGAGATCATTTTGAGTGCTATCTCCAAACCTGCACTCGTACATGTGTGTATACATTCAATAGTTCAAATAATAATAACACATCATGTATAGTTTTGAAATGTAATCGTGCATGTTTGTATGCTTTCTGCAATTTGTGTATAGTTTTCCAAAATATGTAGGGTAATTTGTTGCTGATTTTTGTCAGTAATTCCACCTGACTGATGATTTACATTGTTCAGCATAAGTATGTGTCTGAGTTGATTTGACATAGAGTTTATCAGTGGTAACAACAAACTTTGGTTCAACAGCAATGATATAAGTAACAAAGTTTGCTGGCTTGTCATGAGTAATATCATCTGTGTTGCGTCATGATGATGTGTGAATAAAACTGTCTGTGAAGACAGTTTGTTTTGTATTTACAATGAGTAGTGCGAGTATAACCATCCACTGTGTGCACTTGGTTATGTGTGTAGTTAACAGGGAGTACAGGAGGTATAGTATATACCATGATGATTTGTGATCTTCCCTCACTGTTGTGAAATGCTTGTCTTCTGCACCTTTTTTCTTGTGATGATACACACCGGTTTCTGTTTTTTCTTGTTGTGAAATGGTATGGTGTGGTACTTTGGTCTGTTCATCATGTTGTTGTATGATGAGTGGTGTAGTTAAGGCAGTGCTTGTTGTGGTGTTAACTTTTTGCCCTGTGTGAGTTTTGGACTCTGTGTAGTCTGTCACATTCAATACATTTCCAATTAATAAATCACAGCATGGATTGTCTAATAAAGCACAAATTACTCTGCCTGATAGGAAAGGTGACTTTATATTGGCCCATGCCATAGGATATTTCTCTACTGTCCCTGAAACAGTTCTGCAATAGATGTACTCATCTAGGTAGTCTTTAGGGTCAGCTAGGGTCTTCTGAAGACCTATAAGACAGGAACCTGTGTCGCGTACACATGTGCATACTGTGTCATTGATGTATCCCTCATGGAATGTTAGTTTTCCTAACGACAGTCTTGAGGTTTTGTTCATTTCCTCACCTTCTTGTTGAGTATTGCTCTCTTTACATAAGGAATGAGGCTGAGTGATGTTAACAACATTATTGAAATATGGTACAAAGTCTGATGGGTAAAACTCAGATTGTTCTGACTTTGCAGTGTTTGGTCTTGTTTTCGTCTTAGTGATGTTTACTTTTTCTAAGTTCTTTGCTGAAATGTCTGTTGTAATGTTTATGGCTGCATTTGCTTTTGCTTTCTGTATTCTTTTTACTCCTTCACATTCAAAACGTCTGTGGCCATAAGCAAGGCAAAAATGACATTTTGTTCTATATTTCCTTTGATTTATCTTCCCCAGTTTTTGTGCTATAATAGTATTTAGGTATTCTTGATAAGTGGGATTCTTATCGCATATTCCATTTTCTGTATGTGGAGTGCTACAATGTTTGCACAGTACTGGTTTTGTTTTCTGTGGTTTGTTTTGACAGTTTGTGGCTGCAGATGCAGTTGCTCTGACAGTGCTATTTTGTGGAGTGCTTTTCCCTGTGTCTTTAATTTGGTTGTAATATTCGCAACATTTCTTTAGTAATTCTTTGATAGGCTCTGTGTTGTGTTCTTCTAAATATTTTCCGCATTCGGATGGGAGTGTTGCTTTAAGTTTTTCCACTACTAAGAAATCTATTATTTCCTGATTGTTGTCTTTATGTTTAATTTCGAGTGTTAGCTTTCTGTAATAGTCTTCTATTCTCTGTATATACTGGGTGAACGACTTGTCTGGGGCCGGTTTGAGATTTTGTACCTCTAATTTTAGAGTGTCCAAGTAGTCTACATAGTGTTTTAATATGTTTGTTTTGTAATATTCATAGTCTTCCTTACGCATATCTGGTATGATCTCCTGTACCTGTTTACTATTTATTGGTAAGTATCCCCTATACCATGCACACCAGCGAGTTTTTGGAATTTTATAGTCTTGCATTTTCTTCTCAAATTCCTGTGTCCAATCACGTATTAGGTTATGTTTTCTGTTACAATTTTCTTTGTCTTGTGCCTGTGTACGCTCGAAAAAGTGTTGCAACTTTCTGTAATGTTTTGTGCCCCAGAAATCTGATTGATCTGGAATGTGTTCATCATCTGAACTCATTTTCTGTTAATTAATTTATACAAGTAAATCACAGAATGCAGATTTGGGTACCTAGCAATCAAAATCAATCAACTTATCTTTATCTGCTGACTACTCGAACGCTTGATGTACAGGAACGTGATTCTCGTGCTGGTTACCCTTGACCGGTTCTGGTTACGTCGGTCGCTTTGTAGAGTTGAAACCTGCTGTGGAAAGAAATGATGTTATTTTCGTTCTGACTTTGTTAACAAATCTCCGATTTATACACAATTATGATTTGATCTTCTTCTTTTCAAAAGTAGCGTTCTTTTATGCCATTTTACATGGGAATATGGTTCATGTGTACTTCTGACACCATCATACATGTCAGAGTCCTACTACTGGCTCCGTCTAGCCCACTGGACTATGGCAGGTATATTATAACATCTACGACACATCTACTAATAACACAGGAATGCAATCGGAAACTGGCAGGAGCTATCTCCTGAACAATCATTTATTACAATATATTATAAGCTGACAACATGATCGCAGTTCACGCTCAAACAATCGTTCACCACCAACAGCCACGCGCTAACTCACAATGGCGCTCTTTACGCTGTCGCCCGCATGATCATTCACAACCAGACTTCACATCATCCCGCACATATCACAGTTAGTACATTCCTCGAATATCAATACACAACGTTCATCTCCATCTATCCGTTACAAACACTATCCTTCTATCGTTCTATCGTTCTATAGATCTCCACACGTCCGTCCCTATTCGCTGCCTCACACACACTGACTCTCTCTCCGTTGACCTTCCCGCATCACGTGGCTCTGTTCACGGGCTTCTTGCCTGACCGTCCACTAGCCAAGCCGTGGTGTCTCTTACTGCCCTTTACCTCAGCCATGCTTACACTGACTCTCGCTTACATACCGGCACTTACATTCTTCCTTACACATATAAGACCATGACACAGAGACAGAGGGGAGTCATAAAGGGCAACAGTCTGGACAAGGGACGGCCAGAGACAGAGGGGAGTCATGAAGGGCGACAGTCTGGACAAGGGACGGCCAGAGACAGAGGGGAGTCATGAAGGGCGACAGTCTGGACAAGCGACGACCAGAGACAGAGGGGAGTCATGAAGGGCGACAGTCTGGACAAGCGACGACCAGAGACAGACGGGAGTCATGAAGGGCAACAGCCTGGACAAGCGACGACCAGAGACAGACGGGAGTCATGAAGGGCAACAGCCTGGACAAGCGACGACCAGAGACAGAGGGGAGTCATGAAGGGCGACAGTCTGGACAGGCGACGACCAGAGACAGACGGGAGTCATGAAGGGCGACAGTCTGGACAAGCGACGACCAGAGACAGAAGGGAGTCATGAAGGCGACAGTCTGGACAAGCGACGACCAGAGACAGAGGGGAGTCATGAAGGGCGACAGTCTGGACAAGCGACGACCAGAGAAAGAGGGGAGTCATGAAGGGTGACAGTCTGGACAAGGGACGACCAGAGACAGAGGGGAGTCATGAAGGGCGACAGTCTGGACAAGGGACGGCCAGAGACAGAGGGGAGTCATGAAGGGCGACAGTCTGGACAAGGGAAGGCCAGAGACAGAGGGGAGTCATGAAGTAAGGGCGACAGTCTGGACAAGCGACGACCAGAGACAGAGGGGAGTCATGAAGGGCAACATTCTGGACAAGCGACGACCAGAGACAGAGGGGAGTCATGAAGGGCAACAGTCTGGACAAGCGACAACCAGAGACAGAGGGGAGTCATGAAGGGCGACAGTCTGGACAAGGGGCAGCCAGAGACAGAGGGGAGTCATGAAGGGCAACAGTCTGGACAAGCGACAACCAGAGACAGAGGGGAGTCATGAAGGGCAACAGTCTGGACAAGGGACGGCCAGAGACAGAGGGGAGTCATAAAGGGCGACAGTCTGGACAAGGGACGGCCAGAGACAGAGGGGAGTCATGAAGGGCGACAGTCTGGACAATCGACGACCAGAGACAGAGGGGGGTCATGAAGGGCAACATACTGGACAAGGAACGGCCAGAGACAGAGGGGGGTCATGAAGGACGACAGTCTGGACAAACGACAACCAGAGACAGAGGGGAGTCATGAAGGGCGACAGTCTGGACAAGGGACGGCAAGAGACAGAGGGGAGTCATGAAAGGGCAAGAATCTGGACAAGCGACGACCAAAGACTGAGGAAGTCCTCCGTGACCGAGAGGAGCCTGCGTCAAACAGGGAGTGGACCCGTCCTATGCTCATGCCAGCACCACACCTGATGCCAACCGAGGTCAGGCCTTGACTGAATGAATGAATGAATGAATGAATGAATGAATGAATGAATTAATTAATTAATTAATTAATTAAATTATGAATGAATGAATGAATGAATGAATGAATGAATGAATGAATGAATGAATGAATGAATGAATTAATTAATTAATTAAATTATGAATGAATGAATGAATGAATGAATTAATTAATTAATTAAAGATTGATTGATTGAATTAATGAATTATTGAATGAAGGAATGAAAGATTGATTGATTATTTGAACGATTGATACATTGATTCAGTAAACGATCGATTGATTGAATGAATGAACAGTTGTTTGTTTGTTTGATTGATTGATTGATTGATTGATTGATTTACCAAAAAAGATGAATGAGTGAATAACCAACTAACAGAATTAATGAATGATTGAATGACTTATTGAATGAATGAATGTCCGACCCACTAACTGACCGACCGACGAAATAAATGAATACCTGAATGATTTATTCAATGAATGAGTGAATGAATGAATCAATCAATCAATCAATCAATTGATTTATTGAATGAATGAATGATTTACTGAATGAATGAATGATTTATTTAGTGAATGAATGACTGACCAACAAACTGACCAGATCGCATGAATGAATGACCGACCAACCTAATGAATAAATGTATATACACATGAATTAATAAATGATCGACCGACCGAGTGAATGAATGCGTGATGAAATTAATACATGAACGAATGAATGATTGAATGACCGGCCGACAGATCGACCGACCGATTGAACTAATGAATCTGTGTCACCCAATCTATGCGACAGATTTCTCCAAGCTGTGCTTATTTATAATCACGTGTGAAATGAGCTTGCCGGCAAGGTAATTAATTTAATTATAGTTTCAGACATCAACAGAGTGGCACTAGGATGTAGAGTTGTCGCACTTGCCTTCTCAAACTGATTATTATAATACATTCAGATCGAGATTTAGGATACAAGAATTAATGAGATTGCAGACCGACATTTTCAACTTTCACAACTTGTTACCGCGCGCTGACGTCATACAACCAGTGCAAACCCAACGTTATAATTTGTCCATGTTTTTACTTAGCGAAGCTTTCTTGTCTCTTCTTTGTTTGCTATCTTTGTATGTGTCCTCCATGTTTGCTCCGCTGAAGAACATCTTGTTCTAAAAGTTGGCTATTTTGTTTGTGTACGTTGTAGCACTGATGCATTTGTTGAACAATAATTAATTAGATTTTTCCGAAAGCTCGTTGCCGTGAAGATTCGGTTCTGTTTGTGTGAAAAATTTTCAGGAAATGCTGAAAAGATAATTAAACGTGGAAGATGTCACGACAAAGCGAATCAACGCCATGTGGAAAAGATAGATGTGATTTGTGGGATGTGTCAATAGAAGAGGTGCAATAGAGTCAGTTAACTCATGTGGGGAATTAATGGGCAATAGATGCAGAAGTAGACGGAGTCCTGACAGGGAGGATTGCAGAGTCGTGAACATCAGTATCTGTTGCAGGCAAACACATGTACACTAGGAGGGGGAGAAGAAGAAGAAGAAGAAGAAGAAGAAGAAGAAGAAGAAGAAGAAGAAGAAGAAGAAGAAGAAGAAGAAGAAGAAGAAGAAGGGAGAGAAAGAGATGGGAACAGAAGCAACAGCAGCAGCAGTGGTAGGTGTAGTAGTAGTAATTGTAGTAGCAACAGCAGCAGTGGCAGTAGTAGTAGTAGTAGTAGTAGTAGTAGTAGTAGTAGTAGTAGTAGTAGTAGTAGTAGTAGTAGTAGTAGTAGTAGTTGTTGTTGTTGTTGTTGTTGTTGTTGTAGCAGCAGCAGCAGCATTAGTAGTAGTAGTAGTAGTAGTAGTAGTAGTAGTAGTAGTAGTAGTAGTAGTAGTAGTAGTAGTAGTAGTAGTAGTAGTTGTTGTTGTGTTGTTGTTGTTGTTGTAGTTGTAGTAGTAGTAGTAGTAGTTGTAGTAGTATCAACAGTAGCAGGTGCAGTAGTAGTAGTAGAGATGGTAGTGGTTATATTCAGGCTTGTCCATGGGACATATTTTTCTGTCCCATCCCATCCCATCCCATGGTAATTTATGGCTGTCCCATCCCATCCCATTCCCATGGCCAAGCCTGGTTATAGTAGTAGCAGTAGCAGTAGTAGTAGCAGCAGCAGCAGCAGCAGCAGCAGTAGTAGTAGTAGTAGTAGTAGTAGTAGTAGCAGTAGTAGTAGTAGGAGCAGTAGCAGCAGTTGTTGTTGTAATATTTTGGTTACATTAAACCTACCCTAACATGTGTAGCACTAAATGTTCTGGGTAGCAAAAGAAGCCACCCTGATGTTGACTTTATTGCTCGCCGAGTGTCGAGGAGTCTGTAATCCGGGGCTGTCACTATATACCCAGTGCACCGCCTCACGCAGACAGTGGTCCTTTACCTACAATGAAGGGTCTTTAACCGATAGGAAAAAAAAAGGAGGGCTTCGCATTAGATGGGCCACGTATGGGCCCACCTGCCTGATGTGGTCCACAAAGGTTCTGTTGTGTGTGGTTACCGGTCCTCTTGTTCGTTCTGCTTAAAAACAAAACTCCTTAACAGCGAGAAGATCGATATATTTGAACCGGAGTTTACCCCATATGTGGGGGATACGTGGTCTCGAGGTATGGTGTCCGCGTCGAGTGCTGGAGGTCTCGGGTTCAAGCCCCGGTGGTGACCGGGATGTTTTCTCGTGGACTTCTAGTAAAAATATTTCCCCTGGTCTCTGGATAGTGAGATCGGACGCCCGTGTGTATTGTTGCACACGTAAAAAATCCCTTGCAGTTGGAAATCGGAAAAGAGTAGCCTAACGGCGCTGCCCGGGCAAAATTTTGAGATAAAAATCTACCCAAGTATTTCAGGATCCTCGCCGGTGCTACGGAGTTCGTGCATTGAGCTGAGTTTCTCCAGACTCAGGTTTGAGTTAGGAGGAGAACGGAGCACTTATGGGTTGCACCCGTGTGCCGTCATGTTGATCCATTGACTAAACTAAACTTACCTCATATGGCTCGGTCTCTTTTCACAGGACGGCCTGCCGACAGCGCCGCACAAAGCACGAACTCCGTAACTCCAGCGTCGACCCCCAGGCGACTCCGATAAAACTGCCGCTCGTTTGTTTTTCCAGGAACCATTCGCCAGGTCTCTGCGCATTGCTGATGACTGATTTTAACCTAAAGGCTGAGAAGTATGCTCCGCTGGGGGCATCAGTGGCGAAAGAAGACAATTATCTCTGTCAGCAAACGCCGGGGAAAGCCAACTATGCCCACCGAAAGGCCCACATATCGCAGCTCTGCTGTAAACAAGCACAGTGCAGTTACGTCTAAATGATGAACGAAGAAGAGGAATGACACTTCCATCCACTTTACCATTACCCCTACCCCGTTCAGCCTCAAAGAGAAATTATATTAGGTCCATTATATTCCATTAATAATTATTAATCCTGTGATCAAGTCAGCCAGAAACGGAATACTAATTTGAAGGTGATTGTTGTCTGTATTCGTTGTCGTGGTCATTTACAGCCAATATAATACCTTGCGGTGTAGGACAGGGGGGTCTTGAGCCTGAGGAATTAAGGCCGCCTGGCTAGTGCAGTCGCCGCGAACTGTGCAGGTTAGAGTTTTCTTTTTGCCCCCGACAGAAATAATCCACACCTTACCGAGGATTCAAACCCAGGTCTCCCGAAGGAGAGTCCGGCATTTCAGCCACTCGGCCAGCCAAGATTGTTGTCTAAAGGAGGTAATTTTTTTTTTTTTTTGCACTCGCTTTGAACTCAAGCGTAGTCCATACACACCTCTTCTAGTAGTGCTGGATTGAATTTTGCGTGTGGATTAGCTTTCCCTATTAACAGTGTCCCTCGCCATCATGCGAACCTACTCCGACTTCAGAGGTACTTGTAATTAACGTCCCCAAGTCAAGGACGATAGGTCAACATTTTAGTCCAACTGTCCGGTGTAGGAGTACACCAGATGTTTAAGAACACGCGTTCTTATCCATTCGGCCATGCCGACCTACTAAGGGGGGGGGGGGGGGGGGGGGGGGGGGGGGGAGATGACAAAGCCCACTGTCTTACCATGTATCAAAATTCGGTTAAATATGTACGGAGTGTATAAAAATTGAAGACTACCTGTCTTTTTCAATCATATTCCTTTCTCCTACTCTGAAATATGCATGGAGTTTATGACAATGTGGTTTCTGAGGAAAATGCAAAGAATACCATGGACACAGAAAAACCAATGACCAAGTACTACAGGAGACAAATGAAAATCATACATTGATTAGAGAAATTAGACGTAGACAGTCTAAATGTTTTGGACATGTTATGAGAAGAAATGGATTGGAGAACTTGGTGACAACTGGCAAGATCGAAGGGAACAGACCAAGGGGAAGACGGAGAAGAAAATTCCTGGATGGCTTGGCTACATGTCATGGTCGAGACAGGAACACTGAGCTGACCCACGACTCTGTTGATCGAGTGAAATGGCAAGTCATGACCGCCCACGCTTTCCGGCACGGCACATGATTGATTGATTGATTATAACAATTCAAGACTACCCATCTTTTTCAATCATTTTCCTTTCTTCTACTCTGAAATATCTAACGCATAGTGTAGATTCTTCGTCTAACGGAGTCTTTCCGATAAACGTTAAATACTTTACTGCCGAAGGATACTATATCGTCAAATATAACCTCATGTTTTTAGAAGGGTGATATATCGCCATACTAGGGTTATTCTGATATTTGTGGTGTTTCGTAGTATCTTCCACAATTTCAATGCACAGTGAACGGAAATGTACATTATAATAATTGTTCCAGTCCCTCATGGAATAATTCAAACTCGGAAAAGCCAGACTCGCCATGATGCTAAGCGAGTCTCCAGATGAAACGGTCAGTGCCTCGGTTCCCGCCCTGAGAACGGGAAGGAAGTGGAATGTCGCCAGCACCGTCGAAGATGCCCAGGCAGCACTCCAGCTGAAGTAGGTCATGGGGCACACCCAGTTGGACAGAAGAGGTTTCGGATTTCTATGACAGAGATCCGATGTGGTCTAAGGCGACGACTAAGGAACGCAGACACCTGATGGTTAAAGAGATCCGCAGGGAGAGGATGAAGAAAGAGTCTATGTGGCTGCCCAGCAGGCGCAGCTGGGCCAATGGATGTCATGGGAAGAGACAGTGCAGAGATTTCTTACCTGGAATGAAATATAGCGTATGGCACCACTGCGCTTAAGTCTCGTCGTTCGATCCCTCTACGATGTCTTGCCATCAGCTGCCAACTTAGTCAAGTGGGATAAAGCCACCGACCCGACCTGTCCCGTCTGTAAAAAGGTTAAGACAGTGGAGTAAGTATTGTCCTCATGTAAGGTCGCCCTAACCCAAGGTTGATTCACATGGCGCCACAACAAAGTCCTTACTAAGTTGGCGGCCATAGTGGATGTAGGCAGAATGCAGGCGACCAAGAGGGCCAGGCCGAGGCCGATGGATATTTACTTCTTCCGAGCCGGGAAGCAACGCAGAGACAACGAAGGCAGAGCTTACGACTTGCCGCTTCCGACCATTCTGGATGGTGCGGAGGACTGGGAACTGATCGTGGATCTAACTGGCCGTGGTAAATACCCTGAGGTGATCCAAAAATTTGGCTTGCGACCTGACATCGTACTTCGCTCCTCGTCAGGCAAGCAGCTAACGCTGATTGAGCCTTACGAGTCAAATATTGAGGAGCAGCATACGTACAAGATAAAGAAGTACGATGACATGGTCGCGAGTCTCAGGCTGGAAGGGTGCACTATCAGACTATTCACCGAAGAGGTAGGCGCCAGAGGTGTAGTCTCCCACTCCGTGTACGATGTGCTAAAACAAATGGGCATTACAGGGACAAGCGAGAACTCGGGCACGACAAGCAACTGTGGGAGGCAGCCGAAAAGGTCTCGTGCTAGCTATGGAATTGTCTGAACCTGAGATGGGACATGTCTCCAAGCTAGTATAGTTGAAGGGGTAACTGCAGAACGCCTAACAATCTCTCAACTAAGACCACGAACTTGCAACGTCTCGTGTCTACTCTATAGCCTTTCCTCTGAGCGAGGGTGGTGAGTCCAAGTGCAGTCAAATCATACAAATGTCGGCCGAAGTCCAACCTCTATACCAGAGTGGTGATCGTCCCTAGTGCGCACTCACCTGCAGAGACCAAGAGGTGGGTCGTAAAACCTAAAAGGAAGTAACCGGCTTCCTAGTAGAGTTCGGCGCCGTGAACGGGGACACGAAGAAGAAACATGGCAACAGAGACGTATGGAGGCGATAGAGGCCGTGGCTGGAGATGAAGCAGGCTCCCAACGACCACAAGTGCTAAGGGGCAAGCACATGCTGTACGGACTCGCCTCACATGAGGGAGGGGAGGCTTGAGTGTGGACATGTTCACAGCTAAGGGACAAACACTAAGGACAACGAAATGGATCCGAACGTCTCCCACGGCAGAGGAAAGACGCCAGAAGTCATGACCCGGACGGGCCCGCCCCTAGAGAATGTAAAGAGTACAATGGTCCGAAACAATAGGGGAAGAGGGTACACTTCTGACGATCAGAAACACCCCTGCCGTGTTTGCTCCGCGGCTGAATTTTTATCATTACCTCATTAACTCATTTGATTGCGTAGCCTTCTTTGGTCAAAACATATTGACCCGCAGGTCACATTTTTCTACGATATAGGCGTTGATGTGCGAGTCGTGTCTGAATATTTGATCAGCGGATTTCGAAGCCCATATCTGGAAGCTTCAACTGTGGTCTAATGTCTCTAGCTGTGTCCTCTGTTTACAATATTGAGGTTTAAATATGAAAGTAATTAAGGAAAGCAAATTAGAAATTCTCTTCTTTGTTTAACTTTGTCAGGTTTTGATGTGTTAAACGCGGCGATTACATTGATAATCTCTAAAGAAGATTTACTTAATTAGAACCTCTTCGTAAAACAGACATTTTTGACTTGAAATTTGTTAAATGTCGTAATAGGAAAATTCATTTTATGCTCACATTTTGCGACGCAGATTTCTTTCTTTCTTTCTTTCTTTCTTTCTTTCTGTCTTTCTTTCTTTCTTTCTTTCTTTCTTTCTTTCTTTCTTTCTTTCTTTCTTCCCTCCGTCCTCCTCCTTCTTCTTCTTCTTCTGGCTGCTGATCTGGTGCAAACATCAGACGTCACGACCCTTCAAATATCCCCTCTCTTATTCATGATTATGACGATGTTTGTATTTGTTGCCCAGCTGTTGAAGCTTTCCGCATTTATTCTTTCTATGCCTTCCTCTGCCTGATTTGTCTAGTGTGTCCCACGTATGGAAAATCTCTTCAGTTTATCCCTTCTTTCGATATGCTACATACATTTTATATGTCCCTTATTTGTATACAATAAAAGATGGCAGTAAATATCTAGATGGCTACTCGGTGGTATAATTGAGACAAAACACAGAAATTATCCACGACTCTGGTGATTGAGTAAGATGACGAAACGTGGCCACCAACGCCTATCGGCATGGCACATGATGATGATGAACCTGCGCAGTTCTTGAAGACTACACTAACCAGGCATACGAATCTGCCAGTGATGTAAACAAAAACAAAATAAAAAACAACAGTTTGCTCATGCATCTAAAGGGGTCATTAATGCGGCTTTAAATTTATCAACACAAATCTTTGATTACGATTCATCGACAAACATGTTTGGTTTAGATTCATCAGCTTACATATTTAGTTTCGAATTTTCGGCATAAAAATTTACATAAGTAGCTGGATTACCGCTCCACCGTTTGTTCTATGGATCAAGGAATTGAAAGATGAACTTGCAGGAACATAATAATTTGCAGTAATCTTTTTAAGGAACAAATATTAGCTCTATTTCGGCTGTCTCTTGGCTGGATCATGGTTGGAGCTGTCAGGTTTCATCTGCATGGTGCGGCTTCGTGTTGACGGTATACCATGCTATTGAAGGATCAGTGTTTATGGTGATCAACATCTCTTTTTGCCTCTGCATGAAACATCCAGGACAGACACTAGAAAACTTCTCAGAAACCTCCACATGAAACATCCAGGACAGACACTAGAAACCTTCTCTGAAACCTCCATATCAGACATCCAGGATAGACATTAGAAACCTTCTCTGAAACCTCCACATGAGACATCCAGGACAGACACTAGAAACCTTCTCTGAAACCTCCACATGAGACATCCAGTGCAGACACTAGAAATCTTCTCTGAAACCTCCACATGAGACATCCAGGACAGACACTAGAAACCTTCTCTGAAACCTCCACATGAGACATCCAGTGCAGACACTAGAAACCTTCTCTGAAACCTCCACATGACACATCCAGGACAGACACTAGAACGCTTCTCTGAAACCTCCACATGAGACATCCAGGATAGACACTAGAAATCTTCTCTGAAACCTCCACATGAGACATCCAGGACAGACACTAGAAACCTTCTCTGAAACCTCCACATGAGACATCCAGGACAGACACTAGAAACCTTCTCTGAAACCTCCATATGAGACATCCAGGATAGACACTAGAAACCTTCTCTGAAGCCTCAACATGAGACATCCAGGACAGACACTAGAAACCTTCTCTGAAACCTCCACACGAGACATCCAGGACAGACACTAGAAACCTTCTCTGAAACCTCCACATGACACATCCAAGACAGACACTAGAACGCTTCTCTGAAACCTCCACATGAGACATCCAGGATAGACATTAGAACCTTCTCTGAAACCTCCACATGGAGACATCCAGGACAGACACTAGAAACTTCTCTGAAACCTCCACATGAGACATCCAGGACAGACCACTAGAAACTTCTCTGAAACCATCCATATGAGACATCCAGGATAGACACTAGAAACCTTCTCTGAAGCCTCAACATGAGACATCCAGGACAGACACTAGAAACCTTCTCTGAAACCTCCACACGAGACATCCAGGACAGACACTAGAACCTTCTCTGAAACCTCCACATGAGACATCCCAGGGCAGACACTAAACAGCTTCTCTGAAACCTCTACATGAGACATCCAGTGAGACACTAGAAATCTTCTCTGAAACCTCCACATCAGACATCCAGTACAGACATTAGAAAGCTTCTCTGAAACCAACACATATGAGACATCCAGAGTAGACATTAGAAAGCTTCTCTGAAACCTCCACATGAGACACCAGAGTAGACATTAGAAAGCTTCTCTGAAACCTCCACATGACACATCCAGAGTAGACATTAGAAAGCTTCTCTGAAACCTCCACATGAGACACCAGAGTAGACATTAGAAAGCTTCTCTGAAACCTCCACATGAGACATCCAGTACAGACACTAGAAAACGTCTCTGAAACCTCCACATCAGACATCCAGTACAGACATTAGAAAGCTTCTCTGAAACCTCCACATGACACATCCAGTACAGACATTAGAAAGCTTCTCTGAAACCTCCACATGAGACATCCAGTACAGACATTAGAAAGCTTCTCTGAAACCTCCACATGAGACACCAGAGTAGACACTAGAAAACTTCTCTGAAACCTCCACATCAGACATCCAGGGCAGACACTAGAAACATTCTCTGAAACCTCCCATGAGACCATCCAGGACTAGACACTAGAAACCTTCTCTGAAACCTCCACATGAGACATCCAGGATAGACACTAGAAACCTTCTCTGAAACCTCCACATGAGACATCCAGGACAGACACTAGAAACCTTCTCTGAAACCTCCACATGAGACATCCAGGACAGACACTAGAAACCTTCTCTGAAACCTCCATATGACACATCCAGGATAGACACTAGAAACCTTCTCTGAAGCCTCAACATGAGACATCCAGGACAGACACTAGAAACCTTCTCTGAAACCTCCACATGAGACATCCAGGACAGACACTAGAAACCTTCTCTGAAACCTCCACATGAGACATCCAGGATAGACACTAGAAACCTTCTCTGAAACCTCCACATGAGACATCCAGGGCAGACACTAGAAACCTTCTCTGAAACCTCCACATGAGACATCCAGGACAGACACTAGAAACCTTCTCTGAAACCTCCATATGAGACATCCAGTGCAGACACAAGAAAGCTTTTCTGAAACCTCCACATGAGACATCCAGGACAGACACTAGAAACCTTCTCTGAACCTCCACATGAGACATCCAGGGAAGACACTAGAAAGCTTTTCTGAAACCTCCACATGACACATCCAGAGTAGACATTAGAAAGCTTCTCTGAAACCTCCGCATGAGACATCCAGAGTAGACATTAGAAAGCTTCTCTGAAACCTCCACATGACACATCCAGAGTAGACATTAGAAAGCTTCTCTGAAACCTCCACATGACACATCCAGAGTAGACATTAGAAAGCTTCTCTGAAACCTCCACATGAGACATCCCAGGGCAGGACCACTAGAAATCTTCTCTGAAACTCCACATGAGACATCCAGGGCAGACACTAGAAATCTTCTCTGAAACCTCCACATGAGACATCCAGGGCAGTTACTAGAAATCTTCTCTGAAACCTCCACATGAGACATCCAGGGCAGACACTAGAAATCTTCTCTGAAACCTCCACATGAGACACTCCAGGGCAGTAGACTAGAATCTTCTCTGAAAACCTCCACATGAGACATCCAGGCAGTTACTAGAACTCTTCTCTGAAACCTCCACATGAGACATCCAGGACAGACACTAGAAACCTTCTCTGAAACCTCCACATGAGACATCCAGGGCAGACACTAGAAAGCTCTCTGAAACCTCCACATGAGACATCCAGGCAGAGACATAGAAAGCTTCTCTGAAACCTCCACATGAGACACAGGTAGACACTAGAAACGCTTCTCTGAAACCTCCACATGAGACATCCAGAGTACGACATTAGAAAGCTTCTCTGAACCTCCACATGAGACATCCAGGGTCAGACATAGAAACTTCTCTGAAACCTCCACATGAGACATCCAGGAGACATGAAAGCTTCCTGAAACCTCCACATGATCAGAGACATAAAAGCTTCTCTGAAACCTCCACATGAGACATCCAGGGCAGACACTAGAAAGCTTCTCTGAAACCTCCACATGAGACATCCAGGGCAGACACTAGAAATCTTCTCTGAAACCTCCACATGAGACATCCAGGACAGACACTAGAAACGCTTCTCTGAAACCACCACATGAGACATCCAGGATAGACACTAGAAACCTTCTCTGAAACCTCCACATGAGACATCCAGGACAGACACTAGAAACCTTCTCTGAAACCTCCACATGAGACATCCAGGACAGACACTAGAAACCTTCTCTGAAACCTCCATATGAGACATCCAGGATAGACACTAGAAACCTTCTCTGAAGCCTCAACATGAGACATCCAGGACAGACACTAGAAACCTTCTCTGAAACCTCCACACGAGACATCCAGGACAGACACTAGAAACCTTCTCTGAAACCTCCACATGACACATCCAAGACAGACACTAGAACGCTTCTCTGAAACCTCCACATGAGACATCCAGGATAGACACTAGAATCCTTCTCTGAAACCTCCACATGAGACATCCAGGACAGACACTAGAAACCTTCTCTGAAACCTCCACATGAGACATCCAGGACAGACACTAGAAACCTTCTCTGAAACCTCCATATGAGACATCCAGGATAGACACTAGAAACCTTCTCTGAAGCCTCAACATGAGACATCCAGGATAGACACTAGAAACCTTCTCTGAAACCTCCACACGAGACATCCAGGACAGACACTAGAAACCTTCTCTGAAACCTCCACATGAGACATCCAGGACAGACACTAGAAACCTTCTCTGAAACCTCCACATGAGACAGCCAGGATAGACACTAGAAACCTTCTCTGAAACCTCCACATCAGACATCCAGGGCAGACACTAAACAGCTTCTCTGAAACCTCCACATGAGACATCCAGTGCAGACACTAGAAATCTTCTCTGAAACCTCCACATCAGACATCCAGGGCAGACACTAGAAACCTTCTCTGAAACCTCCACATGAGACATCCAGGGCAGACACTAGAAACCTTCTCTGAAACCTCCACATGACACATCCAAGACAGACACTAGAACGCTTCTCTGAAACCTCCACATGAGACATCCAGTGCAGACACTAGAAATCTTCTCTGAAACCTCCACATGAGACATCCAGAGTAGACATTAGAAAGCTTCTCTGAAACCTCCACATGAGACACCAGAGTAGACATTAGAAAGCTTCTCTGAAACCTCCACATGAGACATCCAGTACAGACACTAGAAAACGTCTCTGAAACCTCCACATAAGACATCCAGTACAGACATTAGAAAGCTTCTCTGAAACCTCCACATGAGACATCCAGTACAGACATTAGAAAGCTTCTCTGAAACCTCCACATGAGACACCAGAGTAGACACTAGAAAACTTCTCTGAAACCTCCACATCAGACATCCAGGGCAGACACTAGAAACATTCTCTGAAACCTCCATATGAGACATCCAGGATAGACACTAGAAACCTTCTCTGAAACCTCCACATGAGACATCCAGGATAGACACTAGAAACCTTCTCTGAAACCTCCACATGAGACATCCAGGACAGACACTAGAAACCTTCTCTGAAACCTCCACATGAGACATCCAGGACAGACACTAGAAACCTTCTCTGAAACCTCCATATGACACATCCAGGATAGACACTAGAAACCTTCTCTGAAGTCCTCAACATGAGACATCCAGGACAGACACTAGAAACCTTCTCTGAAACCTCCACATGAGACATCCAGGACAGACACTAGAAACCTTCTCTGAAACCTCCACATGAGACATCCAGGATAGACACTAGAAACCTTCTCTGAAACCTCCACATGAGACATCCAGGGCAGACACTAAAAACCTTCTCTGAAACCTCCACATGAGACATCCAGGACAGACACTAGAAACCTTCTCTCAAACCTCCATATGAGACATCCAGTGCAGACACAAGAAAGCTTTTCTTAAACCTCCACATGAGACATCCAGGACAGACACTAGAAACCTTCTCTGAACCTCCACATGAGAAATCCAGGGAAGACACTAGAAAGCTTTTCTGAAACCTCCACATGACACATCAAGAGTAGACATTAGAAAGCTTCTCTGAAACCTCCGCATGAGACATCCAGAGTAGACATTAGAAAGCTTCTCTGAAACCTCCACATGACACATCCAGAGTAGACATTAGAAAGCTTCTCTGAAACCTCCACATGACACATCCAGAGTAGACATTAGAAAGCTTCTCTGAAACCTCCACATGAGACATCCAGGGCAGACACTAGAAATCTTCTCTGAAACCTCCACATGAGACATCCAGGGCAGACACTAGAAATCTTCTCTGAAACCTCCACATGAGACATCCAGGGCAGTTACTAGAAATCTTCTCTGAAACCTCCACATGAGACATCCAGGGCAGACACTAGAAATCTTCTCTGAAACCTCCACATGACACATCCAGAGTAGACATTAGAAAGCTTCTCTGAAACCTCCACACGAGACATCCAGGGCAGTTACTAGAAATCTTCTCTGAAACCTCCACATGAGACATCCAGGGCAGTTACTAGAAATCTTCTCTGAAACCTCCACATGAGACATCCAGGGCAGACACTAGAAATCTTCTCTGAAACCTCCACATGAGACATCCAGGGCAGTTACTAGAAATCTTCTCTGAAACCTCCACATGAGACATCCAGGGCAGACACTAGAAATCTTCTCTGAAACCTCCACATGAGACATCCAGGGCAGTTACTAGAAATCTTCTCTGAAACCTCCACATGAGACATCCAGGGCAGTTACTAGAAATCTTCTCTGAAACCTCCACATGAGACATCCAGGGCAGTTACTAGAAACCTTCTCTGAAGCCTCAACATGAGACATCCAGGACAGACACTAGAAACCTTCTCTGAAACCTCCACACGAGACATCCAGGAGCAGACACTAGAAACCTTCTCTGAAACCTCCACATGACACATCCAAGACAGACACTAGAACGCTTCTCTGAAACCTCCACATGAGACATCCAGGATAGACACTAGAATCTTCTCTGAAACCTCCACATGAGACATCCAGGACAGACACTAGAAACCTTCTCTGAAACCTCACATGAGACATCTAGGACAGACACTAGAAACCTTCTCTGAAACCTCCATATGAGACATCCAGGACAGACACTAGAAACCTTCTCTGAAACCTCAACATGAGACATCCAGGACAGACACTAGAAACTTCTCTGAAACCTCCACATGAGACATCCAGGACAGACACTAGAAACCTTCTCTGAAACCTCCACATGAGACATCCAGGGCAGACACTAGAAACAGCTTCTCTGAAACCTCCACATGAAACATCCAGAGTAGACATTAGAAAGCTCTCTGAAACCTCCACATGAGACATCCAGAGTAGACATAGAAGCTTCTCTGAAACCTCCACATGAGACATCCAGGTAGACATTAGAAAGCTTCTCTGAAACCTCCACATGAGACATCCAGAGCTAGACACTAGAAATGCTTCTCTGAAACCTCCACATGAGACATCAGGGCAGACACTAGAAACTTCTCTGAAACCTCCACATGAGACATCCAGGGCAGTTACTAGAAACTTCTCTGAAACCTCCACATGAGACATCCAGGTCAGACATCTAGAAATCTCTCTCTGAAACCTCACATGAGACATCCAGGCAGACACTAAAAATCTTCTCTGAAACCTCCACATGAGACATCCAGGGCAGTTACTAGAAATCTTCTCTGAAACCTCCACATGAGACACCAGAGTAGACATTAGAAAGCTTCTCTGAAACCTCCACATGAGACATCCAGGACAGACACTAGAAACCTTCTCTGAAACCTCCACACGAGACATCCAGGACAGACACTAGAAACCTTCTCTGAAACCTCCACATGACACATCCAAGACAGACACTAGAACGCTTCTCTGAAACCTCCACATGAGACATCCAGGATAGACACTAGAATCCTTCTCTGAAACCTCCACATGAGACATCCAGGACAGACACTAGAAACCTTCTCTGAAACCTCCACATGAGACATCCAGGACAGACACTAGAAACCTTCTCTGAAACCTCCATATGAGACATCCAGGATAGACACTAGAAACCTTCTCTGAAGCCTCAACATGAGACATCCAGGACAGACACTAGAAACCTTCTCTGAAACCTCCACACGAGACATCCAGGACAGACACTAGAAACCTTCTCTGAAACCTCCACATGAGACATCCAGGGCAGACACTAAACAGCTTCTCTGAAACCTCCACATGAGACATCCAGTGCAGACACTAGAAATCTTCTCTGAAACCTCCACATCAGACATCCAGTACAGACATTAGAAAGCTTCTCTGAAACCACCATATGAGACATCCAGAGTAGACATTAGAAAGCTTCTCTGAAACCTCGACATGACACATCCAGAGTAGACATTAGAAAGCTTCTCTGAAACCTCCACATTAGACACCAGAGTAGACATTAGAAAGCTTCTCTGAAACCTCCACTTGAGACACCAGAGTAGACATTAGAAAGCTTCTCTGAAACCTCCACATGAGACACCAGAGTAGACATTAGAAAGCTTCTCTGAAACCTCCACATGACACATCCAGAGTAGACATTAGAAAGCTTCTCTGAAACCTCCACATGAGACACCAGAGTAGACATTAGAAAGCTTCTCTGAAACCTCCACATGAGACTAGATCCAGCAGTACACATAGCGAAACTTCTCTGACACCTCCACATGACATCCAGCAGACACTAGAAACGTCTCTGAAACCTCCACATAAGACATCCAGTACAGACATAGAAAGCTTCTGCTGAAACCTCCACATGAGACATCCAGTACAGACATTAGAAAGCTTCTCTGAAACCTCCACATGAGACACCAGAGTAGACACTAGAAATCTTATCTGACAACCTCCACATCAGACATCCAGGGCAGACACTAGAAACATTCTCTGAAACTCCATATGAGAACATCCAGGATAGACACTAGAAACCTTCTCTGAAAGCATCCACATGAGACATCCAGGATAGACACTAGAAACTCTCTCTGAAACCTCCACATGAGACATCCAGGACAGACACTAGAAACCTTCTCTGAAACCCACATGAGACATCCAGGACAGACACTATAAACCTTCTCTGAAACCTCCATATGAGACATCCAGATAGACACTAGAAACCTTCTCTGAAGCCTCAACATGAGACATCCAGGACAGACACTAGAACCTTCTCTGAACCTCCACATGAGACATCCAGGACAGACACTAGAAACCTTCTCTGAAACCTCCACATGAGACATCCAGGATAGACACTAGAAACCTTCTCTGAAACCTCCACATGAGACATCCAGGACAGACACTAGAAACCTTCTCTGAAACCTCCATATGAGACATCCAGTGCAGACACAAGAAAGCTTTTCTGAAACCTCCACATGAGACATCCAGGACAGACACTAGAAACCTTCTCTGAACCTCCACATGAGACATCCAGGGAAGACACTAGAAAGCTTTTCTGAAACCTCCACATGACACATCCAGAGTAGACATTAGAAAGCTTCTCTGAAACCTCCGCATGAGACATCCAGAGTAGACATTAGAAAGCTTCTCTGAAACCTCCACATGACACATCCAGAGTAGACATTAGAAAGCTTCTCTGAAACCTCCACATGAATAGATACAGATCCAGGGCAGACACTAGAAATCTTCTCTGAAACCTCCACATGAGACATCCAGGGCAGACACTAGAAATCTTCTCTGAAACCTCCACATGAGACATCCAGGGCAGACACTAGAAATCTTCTCTGAAACCTCCACATGAGACATCCAGGGCAGTTACTAGAACCTTCTCTGAAACCTCCACATGAGACATCCAGGGCAGTTACTAGAAATCTTCTCTGAAACCTCCACATGAGACATCCAGGGCAGACACAAGAAATCTTCTCTGAAACCTCCACATGAGACATCCAGGGCAGACACTAGAAATCTTCTCTGAAACCTCCACATGAGACATCCAGGGCAGTTACTAGAAATCTTCTCTGAAACCTCCACATGAGACACCAGAGTAGACATTAGAAAGCTTCTCTGAAACCTCCACATGAGACACCAGAGTAGACATAGAAAGCTTCTCTGAAACCTCCACATGAGACACCAGAGTAGACATTAGAAAGCTTCTCTGAAACCTCCACATGAGACATCCAGGGCAGACATTAGAAAGCTTCTCTGAAACCTCCACATGAAACACCAGAGTAGACACTAGAAAGCTTCTCTGAAACCTCCACATGACACATCCAGAGTAGACATTAGAAAGCTTCTCTGAAACCTCCACATGAGACAACCAGAGTAGACATTAGGAAAGCTTCTCTGAAACCTCCACATGACCATCCAGAGTAGACATTAGAAAGCTTCTCTGAAACACCTCCACATGAGACACCAGAGGTAGACATTAGAAGCTTCTCTGAAACTCCACATGAGACATCCAGTACAGACACTAGAAAACGTCTCTGAAACCTCCACATAAGACATCCAGTACAGACATTAGAAAGCTTCTCTGAAACCTCCACATGAGACATCCAGTACAGACATTAGAAAGCTTCTCTGAAACCTCCACATGAGACACCAGAGTAGACACTAGAAATCTTATCTGAAACCTCCACATCAGACATCCAGGGCAGACACTAGAAACATTCTCTGAAACCTCCATATGAGACATCCAGGATAGACACTAGAAACCTTCTCTGAAACCTCCACATGAGACATCCAGGATAGACACTAGAAACCTTCTCTGAAACCTCCACATGAGACATCCAGGACAGACACTAGAAACCTTCTCTGAAACCTCCACATGAGACATCCAGGACAGACACTAGAAACCTTCTCTGAAACCTCCATATGACACATCCAGGATAGACACTAGAAACCTTCTCTGAAGCCTCAACATGAGACATCCAGGACAGACACTAGAACCTTCTCTGAAACCTCCACATGAGACATCCAGGACAGACACTAGAAACCTTCTCTGAAACCTCCACATGAGACATCCAGGATAGAACTGTGTATTAGGGACACTAGAACCTTCTCTGAAACCTCCACATGAGACATCCAGGGCAGACACTAGAAACCTTCACTGAAACCTCCATATGAGACATCCAGTGCAGACACAAGAAAGCTTTTCTTAAACCTCCACATGAGACATCCAGGACAGACACTAGAAACCTTCTCTGAACCTCCACATGAGACATCCAGGGAAGACACTAGAAAGCTTTTCTGAAACCTCCACATGACACATCCAGATAGACATTAGAAAGCTTCTCTGAAACCTCCGCATGAGACATCCAGAGTAGACATTAGAAAGCTTCTCTGAAACCTCCACATGACACATCCAGAGTAGACATTAGAAAGCTTCTCTGAAACCTCCACATGAGACATCCAGGGCAGACACTAGAAATCTTCTCTGAAACCTCCACATGAACATCCAGGGAGACACTAGAAACTCTAAATCCACGAATCCAGAGAACTGACTTCTCTGAAACCTCCACATGAGACATCCAGGAGTACTAGAAACTTCTCTGAAACCTCCAGAACATCAGCGTACTAAATCTCTGAAACCCACATGACATCCAGGGCAGACCAGAAATCTTCCTGAAACCTCCACATGAGACTCCAGGGCAGACACTAGAAATCTTCTCTGAAACCTCCACATGAGACATCCAGGGCAGTTACTAGAAATCTTCTCTGAAACCTCCACATGAGACACCAGAGTAGACATTAGAAAGCTTCTCTGAAACCTCCACATGAGACACCAGAGTAGACATTAGAAAGCTTCTCTTAAACCTCCACATGAGACACCAGAGTAGACATTAGAAAGCTTCTCTGAAACCTCCACATGAGACATCCAGGGCAGACATTAGAAAGCTTCTCTGAAACCTCCACATGAAACACCAGAGTAGACACTAGAAAGCTTCTCTGAAACCTCCACATGACACATCCAGAGTAGACATTAGAAAGCTTCTCTGAACACCTCCACATGAGGACACCAGAGTAGACAGTAGAAAGCTTCTCTGAAACCTCCACTGACACATCCAGAGTAGGACATTAGAAAGCTTCTCTGAAACCTCCACATGAGACACCAGAGTAGACATTAGAAAGCTTCTCTGAAACCTCCGCATGAGACATCCAGAGTAGACATTAGAAAGCTTGTCTGAAGCCTCCACATGAGACATCTAGAACAGACACCAGAAAGCTTATCTAAGACCTCCATGTGAGGCATCCAGGGCAGACACTAAAAGCTTCTCTTTACCTCCACATGAGACAGCCTGAGCAGAAACTAGAAAGCTTCTCTGAAACCTCCACATGAGACATCCGGGAGAGACACTAGAAAACGTTTCTTCACCTCTGCATCCTGGGCAGACACTGGAACATTTCTCTTTGCCTCCACATGAGACATCTGCAGTTTGTGAATTGTGTGACGACTTCGGCGGGCCGCCCTGCGGAAGGAAACCTAGCCATATGGGGTAAAACCCGGTGCGATGATGTCGAGCCTCTGACATTTTAACCTCTTTAAAAACGGGATCATAAAAGCCTTGACCACATCTGCCTTGCATGCACCATACCCCACCAAGCGGTGCAGACTCGCCAATTTGTCTGTCTGCTCGTTTGTGAAATTCAACAGGCATTCCAGAAAAGAATTAACCAAAGTAAAATAAGGCAGTATGACTTAAATACGACTTGGAGGAGGTTGAGCCGCAAAGAACTGATCACAAACATCGGAAAGAGACAGTTATCATGTTTTGACCCCATTATGAGAAGACAGGAACTGGAACATAATGTGAAAACCTGAAATGTTTGTGAACATAGAGATAGAAGAAGACAGCGAGAGAAGATTATAGATAGTCATGTGTACTGATAGCAAAGGGAGTCAACACATGAACTGACTCCTGCCGTTGGAGATCGCAATTTGCGGAGAAGCATGATCGTTCACACCAGTCGGCAAGACACTTGATCATGATGATAATGAGTTAAAAACGTGGGAGATTCTTCTAGAACACAATGAATATGTATTGAATATAACGATAAAGAAGAAAAAATGACAACGCTTCTATGGAGATTGTCCATTGAGCATATTTGTACAGATTTCAGAGCTTTATTACAACGCACATGAATATTTCATCACGCATTTGTAGGAAGGATAAGCCCTTGTAGCTAGAGGGATGATGGACTGAGATTGAATGATATCCTTCTTTTATCACTTTTATCCCTGAAACCACAATAGCAGTTGATCACTTGAACATATCTTCTCTCAAACATTCAGGGACCGGCTTGTAGGGATATTTCTGTGCTCGTCTCCCCATCTGTTTCTGTCGCTGCAGCTTGTTGCTGTAGTCGGGGGTTGGGCGTGGGAGTGCGTGCATCTGGGCAGAATTCGAATTCGATTTCACCATTACCCCTACCCCGTTCAACCTCAAAGAGAAGTTATAATGGAGGTCCATCCTTGGCTCAGATTAATAGTCCTGTGGCTGAGTCCGCCGGTAATAACAGCTGCCTAAGGTTTACATTGGCGGACAGACAGTACACAGACAGGCGGACGGACAGTACACAGACAGGCGGACGGACAGTACACAGACAGGCGGACGGACAGTACACAGACAGGCGGACGGACAGTACACAGACAGGCGGACGGACAGTACACAGACAGGCGCACAGACAGGCGGACGGCAGTACACAGACAGGCGGACGGACAGTACACAGACAGGCGGACGGACAGTACACAGACAGGCGGACAGACAGTACACAGACAGGCGGACAGACAGTACACAGACAGGCGGACGGACAGTACACAGACAGGCGGACGGACAGTACACAGACAGGCGGACGGACAGTACACAGACAGGCGGACGGACAGTACACAGACAGGCGGACGGACAGTACACAGACAGGCGGACAGACAGTACACAGACAGGCGGACAGACAGTACACAGACAGGCGGACGGACAGGGGATATTGATCGCGTTACCTATGCAGCGCCGACTGGGTTTTAAAACATATGGGGTTATCATCATTTACCCAAGCATCCCAAAGTGCGGAGAAGGCTCATTTGATGTACTGTAAAAGAAGGGTTTAAGAGGCTAGAGGATCCACTTCATTGCACCGTGTTTTATCACATATGTCTCGGTCTCGTTGCTCAGGGTGTATGCAGAAAGCATCGCGCGGAAACTGTAGCTCCAGCCCAAGAAAATACACTCGAGGATCGAACGACGTGGTCCGGAATCGAACCAACAACCTTTGGAGCTCTTGGCAGGCGGCGTAAATACTTGGCCGCGTAGACTCCCTACACAGTCAACAATAAACAGTCAACTCTAAAACAGTCAACTCTAACACAGTCAACTCTAAAACATTGTTGGTTTTACTTTTATAAAAGACATTCGCTTATTGGGCATCAGTCAACCTATAATTAACGTCTCGTGGTTACCTGAATTGCACTTACCTCATGATTCGTAGGGTCTGTAGGGTGGTAAATATAATAAATTAGAATAAGGACAGGTTTCGCTAGGGGTATTCAGTATGAATGGGGTCTAAAACCCAAACACGCCCTCTATAGGAATTAATATATTGGCTCGTAACCCCCAAGTATTGAACAAGGCAGAAAAGGGTGCAAGTTCAACACTAACATAGAAGAAATGGTTCCCATAGAAGGCTGGGAGATCCGGGAAGTTCTACCACAGACACCCGAGTACTAATCACTCTACCCAGAGGGTGTGTCTATGTGTAAGTGCCCCGCCCCACATTTAATCTCCCACATATATATATAAACAATGACAAGTATCCACTGTCATGCACATCCACAGTATTATACAACAGAGGGACAACAACCAATGTTAGACGCAACAACTGGATTACATGACAGAGGAAAACAGCCATTGTTAGACAAAAACAGTACAATAACTCACTGTATCACATAACAGTAACAATAACTGGACTATAAACATCAGTTTTGGAACACCAGGTTAACAATGAAGTAACTTCAAGGCTTGGTTAAACCAAACAAACAAACAATTGTATTGTGGAAACATTTGGGTTCTGGAAAACCCTGTTGGCTACAATATGGTGACATGGACATGAAAAATTATCATATTTCAGGCAATGCACACAAAGTATACAACCAAAACAGAAGTCCCAAAAATATTTCCCCAAAAAAGGTTCACATCAAATACATGTGTCAAACACAAAACAAAGTAAATAATCCATACAAAGAAATAGATAAAGAAAATCTATCTAATCTGTCTCTAGAACTATCCTATGGGTCTGATGATGACTTCCCTCTCCTTCAATATCCACTAGAAAAAGTCTGGCCATAATCACACTCTCTATAATCCAGGAAAACAGCTGCTTTGCATATATCCACTATTTAGAAAATTGGGGATTGCACACACCCACACACAGAACTTTCACTTCTGGATCATAAATCCATCGCGAAAAACATGTAGGAGTAATCCATATGAATCCAATGTGGATATACTGTAATCTCTCAAGTCACAGTTGCTAAGTCACTGGGCTAGGAGCGTTCCAGGGTGATATAACAGACAGGTATAAATAAGTCTGAAGCATTCTGGCGTGGCATGACACACAGGAGTCCATGTGATTGATTCGATCAGGATCAGGCACAAACACTTTCAGTATCTCTTTGGATGAGGAGTGACATCACATAATCCATTAGAATTTCCTGACAGAACTAACTTGAATTGGGCATGAATATTCCAGCCCCTTTCTCTGGGTTAAGATGTAGGTTATTCTTTCTTCAGCTGAATATACGACTTGATTGACGGGAGTTGGTAATGTGCTTGATTATCCATGTCTGGGATATGATGGATGAGAAGATTCAAAGGAAGCTGGGAGTTCACACAATCAGTTGGTAAATCCATACTGGTAAATGATGGTGAATTCCAGACTATCCATGAGCCTCTGGAATATGACAGTTGAACTGTGGAATTAGGCGGTGACTTTTAGAAGAGGTTATACTCTGTATCCATCTAGGCCAGGCATGCCTCATGTCTTTGCAGACATTGAAAAGATTAACACCGTCTGTAAGTTCCCAGAGGTAGGGAATCCACTTCAGCATATTTAAAATCCGTTAAGTATCCAGGCATTGACATTCAGGTTCAGGGTGAGTAGCAGTAACCAGCACTCTTTGTAGAATATTAGAGGAGGCTGATATCCCAGTTTCCTGCCTCTAAATCCAAACAAGTTGACTATAAATCCAGTGCCAAGCATGGTGACTAGTGCCAATACTCCACCGCCATCTCTAGCGCTGTATAGTGAAGAAGAACAGGGTTGATATAGATTAGTTATACAATCCAAACTTGGATAACAATGTATCATAATAAACTATACATATATATGATGAATAACAGTGTATCATAATTAAAAATAGAGGGAACAAAAGGGAAGAAGAAAAAAAAGTGTAGCTAGTTCCCTAGCACTTGTCGCCTACTGTAGAGTTTTGACCCACTCCAAAAGTGAGTAAGATATCTACTCAATAGGTACATTTCTTCTGGACTGATACTGGAGCTTCCTGAGGGGTTACGCACCACCTAATCCATCCAAACATTTTGATAGTACCGCTGTCACACCATGGAAAAAGTTCATGAGACACTGTCCTCATGTAAACAATTCATAAATCTCCTTTCCATAGTTACAAACAGCATTATGTAAGTACCACTGATAAATGGCAGAAGTTTAGCTACCAGTTCAGTCATCTCCTTTTGCATCATCATCATCATCATCATCATCATCATCATCATCATCATCATGTGTTTGTCCCCATTGGGGGGGGGGGAGTTAAAAGATCTACTCCAACAGTAACATCATGAATAGAATATACATACTTATAACAGCATTTATTACAGCATCAAGCAGTAACAATCATGAGCATAAAAGGTAAAATACTCATAAAAGAGAAATCATGGGAATCTTTTCCCATACACTTGAGATTATGTATATCATACCACATGAAAATCCCATAACATCATTTATGAAAATAAAAGACTACAAGACAATCTCTGTGTATTTACAACCAGGTAAACAAAAGATTAACTCCTAAGTGCATGAAAAAGTCAAGCGAGAATATATATATATCTCTCTCTCTATCTAACAACCTATATTAAAGTTGTACACAAATGTGAGATAGTAATATTTCTCCATCATAAGAGCAGAAATACAAAATAAGCACTCAGGAAAAAAACACTTTAAAACACAGAGACCAGTTGTGAAAAATAAGTATTTAGGAATAAAGTAAGTTCACAAAATCATCTCAGAAGAATGACTCATAGCAAGATTATATTGTAAGCTTTATGAAGGCTGACTGGACAACATGGCGATGTCCAGGCTGTGTGACGTAAACCAACATTTCAATGAAAGCGATTCTCCTAATTTTCACACACACAACTTCAATCATGATATTAGTTGCCACAAAGCATTTATCCTAATACATAACATGATATGTTGTATATAATATAATGCTCACCTAAAACGCAGAGAATAAGTGGGCTTTAAATTAACCCATTAACAATGGGTCACCCGCTAACATTGGAGAAACATGGCGATTGACCAGACCGCTTTGTCTACCAAGCCTTTGTCTAGATTAAGCCTGTGTTTCCGGGGCGCGGCCAATCAATTGTCTTAAAACGAAACGAAATTTCGTTTCGTTAATTCTCCCGTCGGGCTTTTTAATAGCCCCTACTCTTCAGATAGCGTGTCCTAGCAACGTCTGCTGGAAAAGACTGCGAGATGATGACATATATGTCACAGGGTCATGAAAGAGACCAAAGTCACAAAACATTTTTGACAAAATCTCGTGAAAGGTTCATGATAATCCCTTAAATCTTACTGAACACAAAACTCTCTGGCCATATTATTGAATGCCTATAAAAGATTGACGCTCCTCGAATAAATTCAGTTGGAAAATTCAATGCGCAAGTATGACTAATCTCACAACAGAACAACGAATCATCATCATTGGACGCTTTACAGGCTGGACAGTCACAAGGTGTAGTAGCCAGAGAATTCAATGTGGTTAGAAGCACCATAAGTCGCTTTTGGAGGTGATTTCAAGAAAGTGGCTCAGTGGCAGACCGGCCGCGCAGTGGAAGACCCAGAATCACAATTGCTGCTGAAGACCGCTTCGTACGGACGGTTGCGTCACCTTAGGAATCGATTTGCATCTGCGTCCTCCACAGTCCAGTCAATGCCAGGAGCTCGTTGAATTTAAGATCAAACAGTCAGGAACCGGTTGCACGACGCTGGTCTTTGGGCTAGAAGACCGTACGGAGGTCCTGTTCTTACGGACCGGCATCGCCAGAACCTACTGCAGTGGAAGAATCAGCATCGTCAATGGACAGTTGGAAATGACTGGAGACGGGTTTGGTTTAGTGATGAATCATTTTTTTGTTCTCCAGTGACAAGATAGACGGAGAAGAGTTTACCGCAGAGTTCGTGAGCACTACGCCCAGAACAGCGTTGATGAGGCTCCTCCACATGGTGCTGGAGGTGTCATGACGTGTATCAACTTCATGGGAAAAAGTGACCTGGTACAAACTGAAGTGCGCCTGAAAGCTCAATGATACGTCGCTGAAATTCTTCATCCTCGCGTCCTTCCATTTCTGGCTGCACGATTGTCGATTTTTCAGCAGGATAACGCTCGACCTCATGTGGCACAACTCACCACCCAGTTCCTCGCTGACAACAACGGCCAGCCATGTCATCAGACATGAACCCCATATAAAACTTATGGGATGAACTCGACAGACGACTCCGCCAGTGAGACGTGGCTCCAGCCAATCCCCGACAGTTGTCTCTTGCACTGCGAGAAGAGTGGGCAGCCATCCCACAACAACAGATCCAACGGCTAATCGGATCCATGTCAAGGAGATGTCGTTCTCTGATAGAGGCCATAGGAGGCCATACACTTTACTGAAACGGAGACCTCAGTCGCAAAGACTAATAGTCCAAACCAAATGTAATGAACATCACTTCATTGTTAAAGTCGGAAAGTTTCTTCATGCGAGGATTGTAACATTAATTCTGTAAAATAAAATGTTGGTACAAGTTTGCAATTGAAACTACAATAATGTTGCGTGGTGTTTTTTAACAGTATACATAGATGGCTTGGCCACGTGGCATGGTCGAGAAAAGAACACTGAGCTGATTCCCGACTCTGGTGATCGTATGAGAAGGTGAAACATGACCGCCCACGCTCATCTGAATGGCACGTAATGGTGATGATATCTTGTTGAATCGATCAGGAAAAATCTGCCTCAATGGGTATTCGAACACATGATAACCGGGCCGGCAATGTTGCTTCCTAGCCACTGCGCCATGGTGGTTACCCAGGGGTGGATAACATATAGATTATAGACGGACAGATACACGTATACATTCTGACAGCAGAAATACAGTCTATACACAACATTGGGAGATAAACAGGGAGATACTGGAACAAGTAACACGTTTTTTTTTCTTATCTTGGACATGTAATAACAGATGATGGCAGAAGTGAAACAAACATTACAAAGAGAATAGGAATGGCTAAAATTGCTTTCAACATTATGAAATCAGTATTAACATCTAGAGAGATTAACAACGCATTAAAATTCAGAATTGTTAAATGTTATGTATATTCAACACTTCTAAATGGCATGCGAGCATGAGGTAGACAACGATATAAGTGGGACGACAACATCAAGGGATGGACGTACAGAAGTCTGACCTAATGTAAAGTCAGCATGAGAAACAGACAGTGTTGGAGATACATTGCAGCTAACCATCATTGTGGAGACGGCACCTGGTTGATTGATACAACATGAATAAACATATAAAGGTATAGAGTCGTTCGCATGCCATGAACTGTATTGGTATATGGTGCCAACCTCATATGTTTATAACCCAACCTCCCTTGATGGCTGTTGTCAGTGCCAGGCCGGCCGCTTTACTTCCCGGAATATTTCCTTTCGTGACTGGGTCGATCAGAGAGCCGAGGTTTACAAAATATCGCGTCAATGGATACTCGAATGTTTAACCATCTGCCAGCATGCAGCCACGCTACCCACTCGTCCACCATTGCTTCCAGCACAAATAAGGAGCTTAAAAAAATACAAATTACCGTATAAAAATGGCGCACGTGATACATCAATATATCACATTAACTGACATGAAAAGATCGAATAAGCAAACGGCACAAAACCGACCTGAATTAATAACAGAGTTGACATAGGTCAATTATCACCCAGAATAGTTTAACAGGATACTCATAGTTTCTGTTTTCTTTATTTTTAAAGACATTTCACGAAGCTTTTGTCGGAACTTTCATCTCGATTTCCGACAAAATCCCAGCAGGAACTCGGACATTAATTTGTGTAAATGAGATCACGCCTGCTGAACGGCAAAAACTCCGAGTTAATTCGTTCACAGCGTTTCATCTTTCTTGAACTTCAAATAATGTGCTCTGTTTGAATATAACTGCCGACCAGAGGCCGCAAGCTGTATTCATTATAACATGGATATGGCGAGGACAAGCTAGCGAAGTTGATGGCGAACTGCGCGGGTGATCCCATCAGCACGACCGGAGCGGGTCAACGCGTGGGATCGTCGCTTGCCAAAGTGGGGAAAAGATTGGCTACCTCTTCCTCCTTGATCTCAGGCCTACAACATGTGATAGCGCTGCCACATCATAGACTTATAGAAGGAAACTGGTTCGGGTCTTTTCTATATTATTATTATTATTATTATTATTATTATTACTGCTACTACTACTACTACTACTACTACTACTACTACTACTACTACTACTACTACTACTACTACTACTACTACTACTACTACTACTACTACTTCTACTACTACTAGTACTACTACTACTACTACTACTACTACTACTACTATTTTAATGGTTTTGCCAGTGTGTTGTCTGTAAAGTGAAGAAAATCCTATGGTTTGTTAAGTCGTGATGGTTTCTGAATCATTTCGTTGCAAATGTTGAAGGCAGGGTACTTTGATTACTAGTTAGCAATTTCTGACCTGTTTTTGCCGTTATAGGGTGTGTCTTCTTTATGTCTGTAAAATGGGTCTATGCTGCATTGACCAGATAATAGAATACAGTCTATTCAAGAGAAATTGTATGCAAAGATCGGCGTGAAACACTACACGGAGAGTAACATGTATATATCACAGACAGACAGACAGACAGACAGACAGACAGACAGACAGACAGACAGACAGACAGACAGACAGACAGACAGGCAGGCAGGCAGGCAGGCAGAAAGAAAGAAAGAAAGAAAGAAAGAAAGAAAGAAAGAAAGAAAGAAGAAAGAAAGAAAGAAAGAAAGAAAGAAAGATAGAAAGAATGAAAGAAAGAAAGAAAGAAAGAAAGAAACACACAAACAAACACACACACACACACACACACACACACACACACACACAAACGAAGGAAGAAGCAAAAAAAAAAAACAAACAAACAACACGACACAGGAATGAAAGAAAAAACAAAACATCCAACGAATGCAATGAAACTAAATGAAAGAACGCACGAACTTGAGTCCCCGCGCGCCAATAATTCTCAAAATAAGACCTGCTAAACCGGTCCACGATTCTCATATCTCACATTGCATACAATTACACGATCCGATAAATGTAGAAACTCCGTGCCCCATGGACCCTTCAAAGGATGTGATTGAGATAATCAATTCATTCTCTAGGGAGACTCCATTTACAATGAAAAATCATGTTAATAATCATATGCGTTATATTTCTTCTTCTTCTTTCGTTCGCTTGAAACATGTCTACAACTGCAATGTCGTCTCTTGTATGAATCTAACAGTCTTTTTTAGTTCATTCAGCGGTCCATAGAGTTTATCTTCCACTGTTGTCTCACTAGGCCAGAAGGTTCGCCTGGATATGTTGTAGTTTGGGCAATCCTGGAGTATGTGCTCTGCTGTCTGCGACGCCAAACCACATGGGCACATGGCTGAGTCACCAATCTTGAATTTTGTATACAAGTGGTTGCGTAATCTATTGTGTCCTGTTCTGAGGCGCAGAAGAATGACCTGTTCTGATCTGTCCATAACGTGGTAGTCGTCTTGAGTAAGGTTTGGATGGCTTTCTGATTGATTTGATCATTCTTTTCTTTTGGTGGTATGTAATAGGCACATCAGGTTGTTCTTCTTTTGCTCCTTCCTTAGCCAATCGATCAGCTCTGTCGTTTCCGGGGACTCTACATTGGGATGGTATCCACTGTATGGTGATCTTACGCTGACTGCTAAGTTCAGAAAGTAGTGTCCTCAGAACTGGCAATTTCCCAGACAGGAGCGCCTCTATTACGGATTTTGCATCTGTCAATATCACTGCAGGTTGTGTACCATGGCTGGTATTTTGTAATTTCTCTGTGGCTATCTTGATTGCCTCAATTTCAGCATCATAGTTATATTTAATTTCATCAAATATTTTGATGATATTCGAATTTGTCCACTTCATATTCCTAGAGTATTCTATTGATATTGATTTAGATTCCTCTATGGCATGTGATTTAGGCAATTCTGGGTTTTCATATGTTGAGGTGATGGAGGCAATTTTAATTTGTGTTGTCCTTACGTATGTAGATGTGGTGTGCTATTTCTTGTTAGTGAGGTCAGTTTTCTGTTGATGCGGTGTGTTATTTCTTCTTAGTGATGTCATTATTTCTGTTGTTGTGATGTGCTTTTATTAGTGAGATCAATCTGTCTACATGATGTAGGCAATAAACATAGATTTACATAATTCAAGAAGTATATCTCCAGTCTCATATATTGTGTTCAGCAGTCTAGTGACCTGGTCTATTCCATATTCTTCTAAGGCATTGACAAGTTAAGTTCTATTGGTCTCTGAACCAGGGGACTTGCTAGTTTTCATGTGGTTAAGAGCATTCTAAATTTTCATCTTTGGAAATGATGGTCTTTAGCTGTTATTGTGAATATCATTCTGATCGTTCCGTGACTCGCTGTACAGTTCCTTCAGACTCTGTCCTTGTATCTAAATTCTTCTGTGACTTGCTGTACAGTTCTTTCAGACTCTGTCCTTGTATCTAAATTCTTCTGTGACTCGCTGTACAGTTCCTTCAGACTCTGTCCTTGTATCTAAATTCTTCTGTGACTCGCTGTACAGTTCCTTCAGACTCTGTCCTTGTATCTAAATTCTTCTGTGACTCGCTGTACAGTTCCTTCAGACTCTGTCCTTGTATCTAAATTCTTCTGTGACTCGCTGTACAGTTCCTTCAGACTCTGTCCTTGTATCTAAATTCTTCTGTGACTCGCTGTACAGTTCCTTCAGACTCTGCCCTTGTATCTAAATTCTTCTGTGACTCGCTGTACAGTTCCTTCAGACTCTGCCCTTGTATCTAAATTCTTCTGTGACTCGCTGTACAGTTCCTTCAGACTCTGCCCTTGTATCTAAATTCTTCTGTGACTCGCTGTACAGTTCCTTCAGACTCTGTCCTTGTATCTAAATTCTTCTGTGACTCGCTGTACAGTTCCTTCAGACTCTGTCCTTGTATCTAAATTCTTCTGTGACTCGCTGTACAGTTCCTTCAGACTCTGCCCTTGTATCTAAATTCTTCTGTGACTCGCTGTACTGTTCCTTCAGACCCTGTCCTTGTATCTAAATTCTTCTGTGACTCGCTGTACAGTTCCTTCAGACTCTGTCCTTGTATCTAAATTCTTCTGTGACTCGCTGTACAGTTCCTTCAGACTCTGTCCTTGTATCTAAATTCTTCTGTGACTCGCTGTACAGTTCCTTCAGACTCTGCCCATGTATCTAAATTCTTCTGTGACTCGCTGTACAGTTCCTTCAGACTCTGCCCATGTATCTAAATTCTTCTGTGACTCGCTGTACAGTTCCTTCAGACTCTGCCCTTGTATCTAAATGCCTTTTTCATATGCTCGCTTTGAACTCAACCGTAGTGCACACACTTGCGTCTACTTCTAGTGCACTGGAGTGATTGTTGCATGTCAATTAATTTCCCAATTACCAGTGTCCATCGCCATCAGACGAACCCACTCCGACTTCGGGGGTACTTGTAATTTACGTCCCCAAGGCCACGAAGAGAAGCCAACATTTGAGTTCAACTGTTCGTTGTAGGGGTTGAACCCGCTTCCTCGGCATCAACGCTCCGGAAGTTTAAGATTGAGCGATCGTCTCCATGCGGCTATGCTGACCGCAATATCTAATTAATATCGTTGTCTATTATTATTGTGCCTCCTTTGGTATTCCCGGCAGCCTGTTTATGCGGAGTGCTTTTCTTAATGATGTCATTATTAGTAGTATATTGAGGTTTCCAGACACATATTATGCAACCAGAATCTGGAGGCTGATAGGGTTTATGAAGGAAATATGGGTATTTTTTGGGGAAAATGTCGACTCGGTAAATTTTTTTGGCGGCGTGTGAGAACGGTTTTTTGACGGGTGTGAAAGTAATTAAGGTAATATTTAGTTGGTTCTGGAAAGCGAGGGTGTGAGTATGGATGAGGGAGGGGAAAAGTTATATATATTTTGGTTACGTATATGAATGTGTTAGTATGCGTGGTGTAGTGATGTATAAACAAGGGTGTGATGGGTCGTGGTTTCTACTCATGGGTTGGATATATGGTGGTGGCGTAGACATAATGTATTAGTATGCGTGGTGTAGTAATGTATAAACAAGGGTGTGATGGGTCGTGGTATCTACTCATGGGTTGGATATATGGTGGTGGCGTAGACATAATGTATTAGTATGCGTGGTGTAGAAATGTATAAACTGCCAAGGGTGTGATGGGTCGTGGTTTCTACTCATGGGTTGGATATATGGTGGTTACGTATATGAATGTGATAGTATGCGTGGTGAGTAATGTATAAACAAGGGTGTGATGGGTTGTGGTTATACTCGACGAAGTAAGAGGTGTAGATGGTTACTATCATCTGAACAGTGTGATAGTAGTGTCTAAGTGAAAGTAAAGGGTGGTATATTCACTATCATCATTACAAAGGAAATCTTATAAAGTTATAATGGGTGTCATTTGATGGTAAGGGGTATTAGTGATCAAGTAGGAGTGATATAGGGGTGGTCATAAATATAATAAGAGGTGTTCGCAGTTACACACTGGTCAACCAGTGGTCAAGCAATGGTCAAGTAAGGGTCAAGTAGTCAAGTAAGGAAATTTTAGGGAAAAGTGATTGTAATGCTATGGTGATGATTAAAGAGTGGTAAATTAGAGGTCAAGCAGTGGTCAAGCAGTGGTCAAGTAGTCAAGTAAGGAAATTGTAGGGGAAAGTACGTATAGTGCAATGGTGGTGGGTAAAGTGAGGAAGAATCAATAGTAGTGATAATAGTACTACCAATATTAGAGACAAGAATATTAGCTGGTGCGTTATTAGAGATACTATATTTTTGTGGGGTGTGTAAAAATCATACAAAGAGGGTCATACAACCACCCAAGTACACACATGTACACACTTGATACATTTGTACATACATACACATAAAGACAGACACACTCGTACCATTACTACTGTCATCACAACTATACACACATACAGACACGAGTACACACATACACAAGAACACTCAAAGACAAATACAAAGTCAGCCAAGTACAAAGACACACCCATCGCCTAGGATTACTACTGTCATCACAACTATACTCAAGTACAGACACACTCACCCATACACAAGAACACTCAAAGACAAACACAAAGACAACCATACACAGACAACCCATACCATTACTACTGTCACTATCAACAGATATACACATGTGCAGAGACAGCACAGACACACTCACCCATACACAAGAACACTCAAAGACAAATACAAAGACACAGACACACTTGTACATACAGACACAGAAGTACAGACAAACCATACCATTACTACTGTCATCACAACTATACACAAGTACACAACCATAATCAAATACACAAAGACACACCCATACCATTACTACTGGTACCACAACCAGTACAGATACACTTGTACATACAGACCTACAAGAATATCACAAACCACAAATTTTTGGTAAAGAACGCGGATGTCCGATACAGCTCCTACGTCATCAATCCCATATGCAAAAGTCATTAAGTATGAGTCATCGGTGTGTAGGGAAGCAGGCGTGAGAATAGCTTGTCTAACTGCCACGTCAGCTACGTCGTGTGCAGACCCAGTGTATAAAATAGACGGCGTCTCGTGTGAGCTCAGTACCAGTTCAAGGGCTGACTTGGGTAGCTACAGAGTTATTTTTGTGACACCTGCTGTTGTAAGTCGCTTAGTGTAGTAACCAGATATTGTTCACGTACTGACTTGGGTAGCTACAGCAGTGAAACTTGGTGTGAGCATTGTTCGTGTAGTAACCTCGCTTAGTGTAGTAAGCAGATATTGTTCACGTAGTGACTTGGCTCAGCAGTGAAACTTGGTGTGAGCCTTATTCGTGTCGTTGGCCTCTGATAAAATAGTGAAACATTGTATACATCAGAACTTTTTGGTGTTGTAAGAAAGAAAAAAAAACCAGTTTATCGATATGGCCACCAGATCTACTTTCACGTGTTCAGTGTGCGACAAAGACTTCCGTGATGGGAATAATCTTAATCGTCACATTCGGACCATTCACGATACGAAATCATACTTATGTCATATCTGTGGACAACTTTTCAACAGAAAAGACAATCTACAAAAACACATACGAATACGTCATCACCGGCCTATGGATACATCAGAACCAGAGACAACTACCTCTTCACCATCAGAGACAACACCACCAACAACCTCGACGACACCACCAACTGAAACCAATATAACTAACAGTCAGATACAACCAGACTAGAATATTCTTGAACAAATGGTAGAAGACGAAGCTGCCATCTTAGCAGCCGGGGAACCAGAGACACTACACATCCTTCCACCCGATATTCAACAAATATATAGAGAAAATTGGGAAGCTATCAGGACACATCACAAGATTAACAAGTATTTATCGATATACACCTTCTTTATTAGCCCGGAGATACAATACCCTATCAAATGGACAGATACATTGTATAAGATATTCAATGCTCAAATTAGTCGCTTTAAGATCAACTTTAGCTTTCATCTAGTGTTACGACATAGAGAAACACAAGATCTTAGATTCTATCATGCATCATTTAACAATTCTTCTGTTTTAGAATTTCCAGCGCTAATAAATAACAGATACGACTTTGACGCCTTCCTTACAACAGTACACGAACATGACATTCATTCCTATGCCATCCAACAACGTACAGACACCAAATATACACTAGAGACAGTAGCTGGCATATGTTTTTATCTCTTTCATATGCCCGAGTTCCCGATAGTTTGATGTCTAGGTCATCCCCCAACTACATTGTTTTATATTTTTGTCACTAAGCATGTATGTCATTGATGTTTTCTTATAGCACTAAACTATTTTCATGAATAACACATTCTTTGATATATTGAAACCAAGATTTTTGTTGATTTTCTTTAGTGGTTTTGTTTTTACTTCTTGTTCCGAGAGACATCAACACTTTCAGACAATGAAATAAAGACACATATACTGAAATGTATTATGTATTTATTCAACTGATGCTTGCAACCAAGTATAGAAATTACGCCATCCACCTCCCAGTATCCAGTGATGTAGTTTATCAGTCATATACGTGCCTACAGATGTAGCGAAGCTTTCCTCCAGGTCCTGGACATTCACGTCTGTATTGTAAGAATTATTAACCAGATGCATACCCAGACGCATACCAAGTGTAAAAATCATCATTATTCTCCCGTAATTGATGATGTTATCGGCAAAGACTTCGTCAGCAATTGAAACAAAGACCGGGAAAACGTGTTCCGGCTTGAAACAGACTTCTAGTCTCGTGAATAACACATCGTGTTGGTTGGCTATCTGACGTACTAAGCGACACAACCTCGAGTTATTGGTCTTTGTGGGGTTGTAGGAACTAATAATAGTCAACGCCATACTCACCACCTCAGTGTGAACTTGTGTCAAGTCGACTATTGGGTCCATCATTATTATACAGATAGCTACCAGAAACCCACTGGCGTGCAGTTGGTGGTCAAATGGTCTAATACTATCACCCGATACGTTTATAAACACCAATGCGAGTAGATAACTGTTTATTAATTCTCATGGATCCTAGGTGGAAACATCCTTTTACGGCTTTGATTGCGGGCCCAACGGGGAGTGGTAAAACCGTCTTTGTCCAACAGTTCTTGGCCCATCTACCAGCCATGGTAGACCCCCTTCCAGAGGAAATTATATGGTGCTATGGGGAATGGCAACCCATCTACGAAACTATGAAGAGTGTTCAATTTAATGAAGGTCTGCCAGATGTGGAAAAATGGACAGGTAATAGACGTCAGTTAGTAGTTATAGATGATCTAATGTCTGAGAAAGATGACAGAGTGACTAAATTATTTACTAAAGGCAGTCATCATCGCAACCTCAGTGTTATGTATATAGTACATAACCTATTTGGTAAGAATAAAGAACAAAGAACTATCAGTCTGAATTCGCACTACCTAGTGGTGTTTAAGAATCCTCGAGACGAGTCTCAGATTACCAATCTCGCCAAACAGATGTATCCAGGCCGTGTGACATATTTCCAAGAGAGTTTTAAAGACGCGACATCGGCTCCACACGGGTATTTGTTATTTGACGTGCGACAGGAAACACCGGATCAGCTCCGCTTACGAAGTCATATATTTCCCGACCAGCAGCAAGTCGTCTACGTCCCCAAATAACATGTCTAACCGACTTAAACGTAACGAGGGTATGTTACGTTTCTTGGGTCAGACCAACCCAGCCACTGTGAAGGCAGTAATGAAATCAGCTTCCCCGGATCTCGTCCAATCAATTTGCGAGTGCTGTCACAACGTTTTAAAAGGTAATGTTCCCCTGACACCAGCTCAGAAGAAGCGTCTGCAACGACACAAAGACAGTCTGAGAGCACTCACTCATAAGAAATTATCGCTCAAGAAAAGGAAAGAGATTCTACAACAAGGTGGTTTCTTAGGCGCCTTACTAGGCCCCATATTAAATGTGTTGAAAAGCGTGGTGGGATTGTAATGGCCAAGAAGATGATCTTGATCGATCCCCGGTTGCTAGAAAAACCCTATGTACCACCCGACACACTAAATGATAGTCTACAGGATTTGGATCGTCAGATGCAACAAGTCCTGGAAACAGAAGATCTACCACCTCGTGACAAGGCCAGATCGTATCAGCAAACACTACAGAGGTATCTGAATCGACTCGAACAGTACAGACACAAGCCTCTGGGACTAGTAGATATCAAGGAACAAAAACCTGAAGTCACCAGTGTACCGACACCAGTAGCCGAGACATCTCTTCAACCAATACCTCTTCAACCTATTCAACCGGCTCAAGTAGTCGAACCCAAAACAGTCGAGACCACACCACATTACAAACTCAGGCGAAGCAAGAAGAAGACTAGGATACCTACCCCCAAGTGGCAAAAATGGCCGCCCAATTAAGAAAATATTACTATGACCCTAAGAAACCCGGAGCCTATGGTGGAGCAGCCGCCTTAAAAAGAAATACTAACCTGAAGAAAATAGATAAATGGTTACGTCATCAGGATACCTACACGTTACATAAACCGATCCGTCGCCGATTTCAGAGACGCCAGACCATAACCGGTGGTATAAATCAACAATTTCAAGCCGACTTGATAGATATGAGACTATTACAAAGATACAACGATGGGATGTCGTACCTAGTGACTTGTATCGATGTGTTTAGTAAATATGCTTGGGCTATCCCGATCCAGAAGAAAACGGGGAAAGCGCTGGTGGTGGCTATGAGTAAAATCTTTGGTGATAGCCAACCGATAAATTTTCTGAGCGATAAAGGTTCGGAATTCGTTAATCGGACCTTCTTAAAATTTCTGAAAGATCGAGGTGTGCACTTCTTTACCACCGAGAATGAAGATGTGAAGGCAGCAATAGTGGAAAGATTCAATCGAACCCTGAAAGAAAAAATGTGGCGTTATTTCACCAAGACCAATACACTGCGCTACATCAACGTGATAGATAAATTGATCCAGAACTACAATGGTTCGTATCACAGAAGTATTCGCATGGCCCCTGTACAAGTCAACTATAGTAATCAAGAAGAGGTGTGGGATAACTTGTATAAGCCGACATACGTATCGAAAAAAAGTGCATTTTACACCTGAGGATCGAGTCAGACTGGCTGAACCCAAACAACCTTTTAAAAAAGGGTATATGCCCTCGTGGACAGAAGAATTGTTTACCGTCAGTCGCAGAAACCAGACCAGTCCAGTGACCTATGTGGTAAAAGACGATTCGGGAGAGGAACTACAGGGCTCGTTATACAGAGAAGAAATACAACTAGTTGGAGACAAACAAGTGTATCGTATCGAAACAATCTTACAAGAAAGACCCAGGCGAGGTGATGGGAAAGAGTATTTAGTGAAATGGTTTGGTTATCCCCATTCATTCAATAGTTGGATAGCTGACACGCAACTAGCTAGTTATGGAGACTAGTGATGTGACTGAAGACAGGGTGGAAACTATAGGGGTGCGCCCACAACTGACAGAGGGGGAAAGAACATCGATCTGGTCATTCTTTGGACAACGTGTACCGAGGCCAGAGATTGTATTTCTGTGTCAAATGGTGGTTATATATGCCGTAATTGCCGTGTCTTTTTTCAATCTGACTCAAGGCAGCGCAGACGCACCAGACGGCAAGTTGTGGGTAGCTCTAATGAGTAGTTGTTTGGGCTATATGCTACCTAATCCTAAATTAGAAAAACGATGAGTTTCTACATAAATTTACCGAGTAATTCTGGACCAAAGGTATTTCCCAACAACCAACCCGGTCACTTTTTTGTCAAGTTGCCGCAGACCATTGATATAACGACCCAATACGAAGTGGGCCTGGTCGAGATTCAGTTCCCCAATTCGTATTTTAATGGTTTGCCTGGGGAAATTTGGTTCCAATACTTTCCACCTAAAGGTAGTGGTATGGAACCTATAACCCTTGTATGTCCACCGGGTCCGTTCAGCAGCCCTGAAACTTTCATCGAGGAATTGAATAAGTTGTGTGTAGAAACCCAACTAGACGAGAAAGTAAACATCAAATTCTTTCTAGGTGCACCTTGGAAAAAGGTCGGGATGAAAATATTTGAAAAAGGCGCCCAGGCAAAAATTAGTGACAGATTGAAGAATATGTTGGGTTTTCCAAGCTCGACTCTACCAGACGATAATGTCTTATTATACGGTAATATAGAATTAGAGATGGATAACGAAGTTAAAAATATCTACGTCTATTCAGATCTCGTAGCCGCGAGACCAGTTGGAGACGTCATGGTTCCTTTACTAAGGACTGTTCCTATATTGGACCGACTGTCACCTTCAGTGTTTCGTCTTTATGATAAGCCACATTATGTACCATTAAGTCGATTCTCCTTCGACACGGTGGAAATACATTTAACTGACGATACGGGTAAAACACTCTCATTCAACGATGGGTCTTCAGTACTAACTTTACATTTTCGAATCAAGAAGAAATCAGACCTCGAATAGACTAATATGAGTTTCTACGTGACGCTGACGAGTAACGCGTCATTACAAATATACCCCCAAAATAACGCCGGACATTTCTTTGTCAAACTACCACAAACTATTGAGCTCACCTCCCAGTACGAAGTTGGTTTGGTTGATATTCAGTTTCCCAACACCTATTTTAATATTTTGAAAGATGAGGTGTGGATAAAGTACTTTCCACCTCCAGACCTAGACGAACCACCGATGACGATTACGCTGACGCCTGGTCTGTACAAATCAACAGAAAAATTCATTGGTGAATTGAATAGATTGCTTTTCGAAGCTGAGAGATTTATCAATGAACTGCAATGGCTGCGTCTCGATGATGCCTTACAAGAACATAACCGAATGATGTTCTCTTATAACGATATTTCGAATAAGGCTCGTTTCCAGTTATATGAACAGGGGGCTGAAGTTAGACTTAGTGACAAGTTGGCAGAAATATTACAGTTTCCCTCGACACATGTCACCGAGACTGAACCCAGTCTGTCTGGTGTGGGTGAAGTGGATTTCGACCAGGGCACAAAAATGTCTTCGTCTATTCCGATATTGTCACCTCGCGGGTGGTTAGTGATGTGATGGTACCATTACTGAGGACACTACCTGTTCTAGACAGATCTACCACCTCGGTATTTAGGCTGTATGACAAGCCACATTACGTACCCCTCAGTCGATTTTCATTTGACACGATTGAACTTCTTATAACCGACGAGCAGGGGAAACCTATCCCATTTACAGGTGGAACTTCAGTAGTGACGTTACATTTTCGAACAACCAAACGGTTTGATCTGGGCTAACCATGGTTAGGCACGTGCCAATCCAACGCAACCCCAAACTATACGAGGAGTATTTTTGCAATCAAGCTGGAAGTGGTCTCCCTGTTTTTGTAGGTGGTCGAAGTCAGCGAGGTCATGGAATTGGTAGTTTCTTTAGTGGTCTTGGTCGCACAATTCTTCCTTGGTTGAAGACTGGTGGCAAAGCCCTATTGAGAGAAGGACTGGGGACGGGTTTGCAAGTGGCTCAAGATGCCTTAGCTGGTAGAAATGTTGGTGAGTCCTTCAAAGAACACGCCAGAGATGCTGGTCAACGACTACTCCAAGGCGCAGCTCAACACATCAGCCAGTCAGGTAGTGGTGTTAGGAAACGAAAACGAACCGCCCCGCCAGGTCAGCCCAGTAAAAGAATAAAACCAACAGTCAGACAGCCATCGAGTCATAAGACACATCACCACCAAGCGGGACATTCGGATATTTTCTCATAATGGCGTTAATTCATCCCAAGTCATGTGAGTGTCTGCGTTCTGGTCTGGATCTGTTTAGTGTACCTCCCACCCAGACAGCCGTAGAAGAGGGACAGTTTGTGGAGATTCATCCATTGGCCACTTTAGCTTATGGGGCACCCATCGAATTCACCATTTCTGGTGTCGGTGAAGATTACATTGATTTGTTTAATACTTTTCTGCACGTGAGAGCCAAAGTTACACTGCCCAATGGCGACGACCTACCAAACACAGCAGAAGTTGGTCCGATAAATTATTATTTGCATAGTTTGTTTTCTCAAGTAGACGTGTCCCTGAACGACACTCTTATTTCACCGAGTGAAAATTCGTATCCGTACCGGGCCTACTTGGAAGCTCTTCTGAATTACGGTGAAGAGGCCAAAAAGAGTCATCTGACGTCAGCTCTATACTATCAAGATACTCCTTTGCACATGGCAGACACAAAGGGTGATACCAATACAGGTCTAGCCAAAAGAAGATCTTTAGCCAGCTATAGTGTGCCTCTGGATATGATGGGGCGCCTACATTCCGACATTTTCAATCAGGACCGGTACATGTTGAATGGTGTCGATATTAAAATCAAACTAACCCCATCAAAATCCGTCTTTAATTTGATTGCCACGGATGTAAGTGGTGGGTACAAAAGTGTCATTACTTACGCCGCCCTCTTGGTGAGGAAAGCTAAGTTAAATCCAGCTATCTCTCTGGCCCATGAATAAGCCTTATTGAGATCCAATGCCAAGTATCCTTTTAAAAGGGTCGTGGTAAAGACCTTTTCTATCCCTAAAGGTATGTTTTCCCACACACAAGATAACCTTTTCCTCAGCCAGACACCGACCCGGGTGGTGATCGGATTAGTCAATGCTTCCTGCTTCAATGGCGAGCTGAATACGAACCCCTTCATATTCAATCATTATCAGTTAAACTATTTGAGTCTGATGGTAGATGGGCGTAGTGTTACAGGCAAACCCTTAACCATGAATTATACCACAGGTCAGTACATGCGAGCTTTCCATAGTACCAACTTGGCCCTTGGTCTGACCGGTAAGGATGTCGGGAATGGTATAAATTATGAAAGTTATAGTCAAGGGAATTGTCTCTATAGTTTTGATCTGACTCCCAGTATATTAGATGGAGAACAGTTTGAAATGGCGAAATCTGGCCCATTGTCAGTAGAACTAAAGTTTGACGTTATAACGACTGTACCTCTACAAGTCATCGTATACGCCGAACTCGATTCGGTCCTAGAAGTTTCCAAGACGAGACAAGTGCTAACAGATTACATAGCATAATGGATACCCAACAACTAAGACAATTACTCATGTCTGATCTGTTTGTTCGTCGCCTTCCACTAGTCAACGTATGCGCTAGAGATCATTTGCCTAGACACATTGATAGAACACAGCCAGCTGCTTTGATCGTCAATACTGACACCAGTGCTTACTCTGGTTCACATTGGATCGCCCTATATTTTAATGGTCTAGGTCAGTTTGAATACTTCGATTCGTTTGGCTTGCCACCATTACACGCCGACATTATCCATTTTATACAACGAAACTCGGACAGATCACCCGTAGTACAATACCCGTATGCTACAAGACATTAATAACAGTACTTGTGGTCTGTATGTGTTATATTTCTTATTAATGAAATGTCGCGGTTCGAGCCTGTCACGTATCCTGCAACCCTTTGGACACAGACAACACGTGAACGATCGTCTCGTGTTTCGATTGGTTACTCCGTGGTTAAAAAAGACAAGTCCAGAACTGTTTAAAACTAGATAAATTCGTCGTTATAAAATGAGACGACCACTCGTATTTTTGTGTCTACAACGATCAAGATATCTACACCCAAGTGGTTATTCATCCCAATACCTGTTGATATGCCCAGACAACTAGATAACAGTTTGAAAGCGGTGACAGTTTCTCAAGACACAGGAACAACGACACTACATCTATATCAATCTACCGACAGTCAAGACATCTTTCTACAATAATCAAGTCCCCCTCTGCTCCCTTTGGAACATAAAACAACACCCAGTTTTAATTGTTGTATACCAATAAAAGCCATTTGAAAATGTTATTATTTGTTTCTCTATTTTATTATGTATTTGTTCCATTGTATAGTTTTTCTTCTCTCTCTCTCTTTATATATGTCACTAGTGATGTCTCTCGAACAAAGAAGGGAAACAAAAGCCACTTGAAACAACCTATAAAACCATGCTGCAAACATTCATACCAAGGGGTTATTAGTACCATCGCGTGTTTGCCGCAGACGCCTCACATTCATACCACTGGTGTACTGCTACCATCGCGTGTTTTTCTCATTAAAAGTTGGTATGAACCCGAGTGGTTGATCTATAATAGCTGGCATGGTTAGTGACTCGTTGGTCTTGATTGTATTTGAATGTGTGTGCGAGCTTGTGTGTGTGTCTGTCTGTCTGTATGATTCTGTGTATGGCTGCACGCGTGTCTGTTTGTTTCATTGTACGTATGTGTATTTGACCATATGGTGCTTCTATACTCACTCGCAGATATAACACTGGGCCATATGACAACGAAGCTACTACTACACCCCTAATATTCTGTTCTATCACACTTCAACTATTACAGTATCTAAAGCTATACTTAAATATTCAACTTCAATCTCTGACTAGAACCAACTAACTAATGCGGGTTACCTTTCTTCAAGACGCGACGTACTGAGATCATATGACTTTCCGCGCTTTCTCACGAGATGGGTTAGCTTGATTAGTTTTCCAGATGTTCACTGGCGCCATACTACTCGGGAAACAGCGGGTGCTGTTAGTAATGGCCGTATACGTTTGGGTGTTTTTCTCATTAAAAGTTGGTATGAACCCGAGTGGTTGTTCTATAATAGCTGGCATGTTTAGTGACTCGTTGGTCTTGATTGTATTTGAATGTGTGTGCGAGCTTGTGTGTCTGTCTGTCTGTCTGTGTGTATGATTCTGTGTATGGCTGCACGCGTGTCTGTTTCATTGTGTGCGCGGTTGTATTTTAGATTCGTTATACTTGTGTGTCTGAATCTAAAATGGTCCTGATTGTATGGTTGTTGTCTGGTGTATACTTGTATGGTTGTCGTTGTGTTTGTGTTTATGTATTTGTTATAGACAAGGAGACTCGTGTAGACGCTGATATATCGCCTAGAGGAACAGTTCAAGCACCTGGAACCGTATTGACACCGGGTGATCTGCGGGCCCGATCGACATCACCATTACACCGGACATCAACCACTCTACGACCCCCCTCACTATATTACTAAGCCCAGACTCTTTTTTTCAGATTATATCCTCTTATTATAAACATCGCTATATCGACCCCTAATACCCCGTTTTACTGTGTCAGACTCCTACAACCCTCTTTTTGTTCAGTAACCAACTACACCTCTTTGTTCAGTAACCAGCTACACCTCTTACTTCGTCGAGTATAACCACGACCCATCACACCCTTGTTTATACATTACTCACCACGCATACTATCACATTCATATACGTAACCACCATATATCCAACCCATGAGTAGAAACCACGACCCATCACACCCTTGGCAGTTTATACATTACTACACCACGCATACTAATACATTATGTCTACGCCACCACCATATATCCAACCCATGAGTAGATACCACGACCCATCACACCCTTGTTTATACATTACTACACCACGCATACTAATACATTATGTCTACGCCACCACCATATATCCAACCCATGAGTAGAAACCACGACCCATCACACCCTTGTTTATACATCACTACACCACGCATACTAACACATTCATATACGTAACCAAAATATATATAACTTTTCCCCTCCCTCATCCATACTCACACCCTCGCTTTCCAGAACCAACTAAATATTACCTTAATTACTTTCACACCCGTCAAAAAACCGTTCCCACACGCCGCCAAAAAAATTTACCGAGTCGACATTTTCCCCAAAAAATACCCATATTTCCTTCATAAACCCTATCAGCCTCCAGATTCTGGTTGCATAATATGTGTCTGGAAACCTCAATATACTACTATTATTTCCGTTGATATGGTGTGCTATTCTTAGTGAGGTCATTAATTATGTTGATGTTATGTGCTTTTCTTAGTGAGGTCTATATTTCTGTTGATATGGTGTGCTTTTCTTAGTTGGGTCATTAATTATGTTGATGTGGTGTGCTTTTCTTAATGAGGTCCTTATTTCTGTTGATGTCGTGTGCTTTTCTTAGTGAGGTCATTATTTCTGCTGATGTGGTGTGCATTTCTAAGTGGGGTCAATAATTATGTTAATGTGGAGTGCTTTTCTTAGTGAAGTCATTATTTCCGTTGATGTGGTGTGCTAATTCTTGTTAGTGAAGTCATTATTTCCGTTGATGTGGTGTGCTTATTCTTGTTAGTGAGGTCATTATTTCTGTTGCGCATTAATTTGATATTTTAGGTATATTTCAATTTGCCTGTAATTTTCCTCAAGCAAAGCTTCTTTTGCCTCTTTAAATAATTATATAATTTTCCTTTAAATATCTTTACATTTGTTATGTTTTTTATTGTTGTTGTTGTTGCTCGCTTTGAAGTTAAGTGTAGTCCATGCACGTGGTACTACTTCAAGTAGTTGCCACTACTGGGAAATGAACTGGCCTGTTGTATGCGTGTGGTTTAGCTTCCCCTTTTCCCAGTGTCCATCGCCATCAGACGAACCCACTCCGTCTTCTGAGGTACTTGTAATTTGCGTTCGCAAGTCGAGGTCAAGGAGACACCATTTTAGTCCAACTATCCGGTATCTTCCTCATTCTTCTGTAGAGCTGTACATCATAGATTCCACACATTTCTTCACTAGTCTGAAAATTGTCCTACCTCGGATCTGCAAACCGGAAGTTTAAGAGCCAGCACTCTTAACCATTCGGTTATGCTGACTTTTATTCATTAATAGTTATTTTTGCGGTTTCTTCTCTTTCCCATTAGTTTTATGATATCTTTAATAAACCATTTCCTACGGGCTAACAACTTTAATTTTAGGATAATTGCTTCCGCAGACGGTCTGATGGAGCTCCATATTTCTCCCGGCCATTAACATCCTATAATAGACTTTCTACAGCGGCCACTGTGTCAGTTTGATATGTGCGAACCTACCTATTACCTCCATCTCCCACACTAGACAATATAACCACTAGAAGATGTAGTCGCCACACCTGAATCCAAACATGTCCCTCTCCCACACTAGACAATATAACCACTAGAAGATGTAGTCACCACACCTGAATCCAAACATGTCCCTCTCCCACACTAGACAATATAACCACTAGAAGATGTAGTCACCACACCTGAATCCAAACATGTCCCTCCATCTCCCACACTAGACAATATAACACCTAGAAGCTGTAGTCACCACACCTGAATCCATACATGTCCCTGTCCCACACTAGACAATATAACCACTAGAAGATGTAGTCGCCACACCACACCTGAATCCAAACATGTCCCTCTCCCACACTAGACAATATAACCACTAGAAGATGTAGTCACCACACCTGAATCCAAACATGTCCCTCTCCCACACTAGACAATATAACCACTAGAAGATGTAGTCACCACACCTGAATCCAAACATGTCCCTCCATCTCCCACACTAGACAATATAACACCTAGAAGCTGTAGTCGCCACACCTGAATCCATACATGTCCCTCTCCCACACTAGACAATATAACCACTAGAAAATGTAGTCGCCACACCACACCTGAATCCAAACATGTTCCTCTCCCACACTAGACAATATAACCACTAGAAGATGTAGTCACCACACCTGAATCCAAACATGTCCCTCTCCCACACTAGAAAATATAACCACTAGAAGATGTAGTCACCACACCTGAATCCAAACATGTCCCTCTCCCACACTAGACAATATAACCACTAGAAGATGTAGTCACCACACCTGAATCCAAACATGTCAATCTCCCACACTAGACAATATAACCACTAGAAGATGTAGTCACCACACCTGAATCCAAACATGTCCCTCCATCTCCCACACTAGACAATATAACACCTGAAGCTGTAGTCATCACACCTGAATCCAAACATGTCCCTCTCCCACACTAGACAATATAACCACTAGAAGTTGTAGTCATCACACCTGAATCCAAACATGTCCATCTCCCACACTAGACAATATAACCACTAGAAGATGTAGTCACCACACCTGAATCCAAACATGTCCCTCTCCCACACTAGACAATATAACCACTAGAAGATGTAGTCACCACACCTGAATCCAAACATGTCCCTCCATCTCCCACACTAGACAATATAACACCTGAAGCTGTAGTCATCACACCTGAATCCAAACATGTCCCTCTCCCACACTAGACAATATAACCACTAGAAGATGTAGTCACCACACCTGAATCCAAACATGTCCCTCTCCCACACTAGACAATATAACACCTAGAAGTTGTAGTCACCACACCACACCTGAATCCAAACATGTCCCTCTCCCACACTAGACAATGTAACCACTAGAAGATGTAGTCACCACACCTGAATCCAAACATGTCCCTATCCCACACTAGACAATATAACACCTGAAGCTGTAGTCATCACACCTGAATCCAAACATGTCCCTCTCCCACACTAGACAATATAACCACTAGAAGATGTAGTCGCCACACCTGAATCCAAACATGTCCCTCTCCCACACTAGACAATATAACCACTAGAAGATGTAGTCACCACACCTGAATCCAAACATCTCCCTCTCCCACACTAGAAAATATAACACCTAGAAGCTGTAGTCACCACACCACACCTGAATCCAAACATGTCCCTATCCCACACTAGACAATATAACCACTAGAAGATGTAGTCGCCACACCTGAATCCAAACATGTCCCTCTCCCACACTAGACAATATAACCACTAGAAGATGTAGTCACCACACCTGAATCCAAACATGTCCCTCTCCCACACTAGACAATATAACCACTAGAAGATGTAGTCATCACACCTGAATCCAAACATGTCCCTCCATCTCCCACACTAGACAATATAACCACTAGAAGATGTAGTCGCCACACCTGAATCCAAACATGTCCCTCTCCCACACTAGGCAATATAACCACTAGAAGATGTAGTCACCACACCTGAATCCAAACGAGTCCCTCCATCTCACACACTAGACAATATAACACCTGAAGCTGTAGTCATCACACGTGAATCCAAACATGTCCCTCTCCCACACTAGACAATATAACCAATAGAAGATGTAGTCACCACACCTGAATCCAAACATGTCCCTCTCCCACACTAGACAATATAACACCTAGAAGCTGTAGTCACCACACCACACCTGAATCCAAACATGTCCCTCCATCTCCCACACTAGACAATATAACACCTGAAGCTGTAGTCATCACACCTGAATCCAAGCATGTCCCTCTCCCACACTAGACAATATAACCACTAGAAGATGTAGTCACCACACCTGAATCCAAACATGTCCCTCTCCCACACTAGACAATATAACACCTAGAAGCTGTAGTCACCACACCACACCTGAATCCAAACATGTCCCTCTCCCACACTAGACAATATAACCACTAGAAGATGTAGTCACCACACCTGAATCCAAACATGTCCCTCTCCCACACTAGACAATATAACCACTAGAAGATTTAGTCATCACACCTGAATCCAAACATGTCCCTCCATCTCCCACACTAGACAATATAACCACTAGAAGATGTAGTCGCCATACCTGAATCCAAACATGTCCCTCTCCCACACTAGACAATATAACCACTAGAAGATGTAGTCACCACACCTGAATCCAAACATGTCCCTCCATCTCCCACACTAGACAATATAACACCTGAAGCTGTAGTCATCACACCTGAATCCAAACATGTCCCTCTCCCACACTAGACAATATAACCACTAGAAGATGTAGTCACCACACCTGAATCCAAACATGTCCCTCTCCCACACTAGACAATATAACCACTAGAAGATGTAGTCACCACACCTGAATCCAAACATGTCCCTCTCCCACACTAGACAATATAACACCTGAAGCTGTAGTCACCACACCACACCTGAATCCAAACATGTCCCTCTCCCACACTAGACAATATAACACCTATAAGCTGTAGTCACCACACCACACCTGAATCCAAACATGTCCCTCTCCCACACTAGACAATATAACCACTAGAAAATGTAGTCGCCACACCTGAATCCAAACATGTCCCTCTCCCACACTAGACAATATAACCACTAGAAGATGTAGTCACCACACCTGAATCCAAACATGTCCCTCTCCCACACTAGACAATATAACCACTAGAAGATGTAGTCATCACACCTGAATCCAAACATGTCCCTCCATCTCCCACACTAGACAATATAACCACTAGAAGATGTAGTCACCACACCTGAATCCAAACATGTCCCTCTCCCACACTAGACAATATAACCACTAGAAGCTGTAGTCACCACACCACACCTGAATCCAAACATGTCCCTCCATCTCCCACACTAGACAATATAACACCTAGAAGCTGTAGTCATCACACCTGAATCCAAGCATGTCCCTCTCCCACACTAGACAATATAACCACTAGAAGATGTAGTCACCACACCTGAATCCAAACATGTCCCTCTCCCACACTAGACAATATAACCACTAGAAGCTGTAGTCACCACACACCTGAATCCAAACATGTCCCTCATCTCCCACACTAGACAATATAACCACTAGAAGATGTAGTCACCACACCTGAATCCAAACATGTCCCTCTCCCACACTAGACAATATAACCACTAGAAGATGTAGTCATCCACACCTGAATCCAAACATGTCCCTCATCTCCCACACTAGACAATATAACCACTAGAAGATGTAGTCACCACACCTGAATCCAAACATGTCCCTCTCCCACACTAGACAATATAACCACTAGAAGATGTAGTCACCACACCTGAATCCAAACATGTCCCTCCATCTCCACACTAGACAATATAACACCTGAAGCTGTAGTCATCACACCTGAATCCAAACATGTCCCTCTCCCACACTAGACAATATAACCACTAGAAGATGTAGTCACCACACCTGAATCCAAACATGTCCCTCTCCCACACTAGACAATATAACCACTAGAAGATGTAGTCACCACACCTGAATCCAAACATGTCCCTCTCCCACACTAGACAATATAACACCTGGAATCTGTAGTCACCACACCACACCTGAATCCAAACATGTCCCTCTCCCACACTAGACAATATAACACTAGAAGCTGTAGTCACCACACCACACCTGAATCCAAACATGTCCCTCTCCCACACTAGACAATATAACCACTAGAAAATGTAGTCGCCACACCTGAATCCAAACATGTCCCTCTCCCACACTAGACAATATAACCACTAGAAGATGTAGTCACCACACCTGAATCCAAACATGTCCCTCTCCCACACTAGACAATATAACCACTAGAAGATGTAGTCACCACACCTGAATCCAAACATGTCCCTCCATCTCCCACACTAGACAATATAACCACTAGAAGATGTAGTCACCACACCTGAATCCAAACATGTCCCTCTCCCACACTAGACAATATAACCACTAGAAGATGTAGTCACCACACCTGAATCCAAACATGTCCCTCCATCTCCCACACTAGACAATATAACCACTAGAAGATGTAGTCATCCACACCTGAATCCAAACATGTCCCTCTCCCACACTAGACAATATAACCACTAGAAGATGTAGTCACACACACCTGAATCCAAACATGTCCCCTCTCCCACACTAGACAATATAACCACTAGAAGATGTAGTCATCACAACTGAATCCAAACATGTCCCTCCATCTCCCACACTAGACAATATAACCACTAGAAGATGTAGTCGCCACACCTGAATCCAAACATGTCCCTCTCCCACACTAGGCAATATAACCACTAGAAGATGTAGTCACCACACCTGAATCCAAACATGTCCCTCCATCTCCCACACTAGACAATATAACACCTGAAGCTGTAGTCATCACACCTGAATCCAAACATGTCCCTCTCCCACACTAGACAATATAACCACTAGAAGATGTAGTCACCACACCTGAATCCAAACATGTCCCTCTCCCACACTAGACAATATAACACCTAGAAGCTGTAGTCACCACACCACACCTGAATCCAAACATGTCCCTCCATCTCCCACACTAGACAATATAACACCTGAAGCTGTAGTCATCACACCTGAATCCAAGCATGTCCCTCTCCCACACTAGACAATATAACCACTAGAAGATGTAGTCACCACACCTGAATCCAAACATGTCCCTCTCCCACACTAGACAATATAACACCTAGAAGCTGTAGTCACCACACCACACCTGAATCCAAACATGTCCCTCTCCCACACTAGACAATATAACCACTAGAAGATGTAGTCACCACACCTGAATCCAAACATGTCCCTCTCCCACACTAGACAATATAACCACTAGAAGATGTAGTCATCACACCTGAATCCAAACATGTCCCTCCATCTCCCACACTAGACAATATAACCACTAGAAGATGTAGTCGCCACACCTGAATCCAAACATGTCCCTCTCCCACACTAGACAATATAACCACTAGAAGATGTAGTCACCACACCTGAATCAAACATGTCCCCTCCATCTCCCACACTAGACAATATAACACCTGAAGCTGTAGTCATCACACCTGAATCCAAACATGTCCCTCTCCCACACTAGACAATATAACCACTAGAAGATGTAGTCACCACACCTGAATCCAAACATGTCCCTCTCCCACACTAGACAATATAACCACTAGAAGATGTAGTCACCACACCTGAATCCAAACATGTCCCTCTCCCACACTAGACAATATAACACCTGAAGCTGTAGTCACCACACCACACCTGAATCCAACATGTCCCCTCTCCCACACTAGACAATATAACACCTATAAGCTGTAGTCACCACACACACCTGAATCCAAACATGTCCCTCTCCCACACTAGACAATATAACCACTAGAAATGTAGTCGCCACACCTGAATCCAAACATGTCCCTCTCCCACACTAGACAATATAACCACTAGAAGATGTAGTCACCACACCTGAATCCAAACATGTCCCTCTCCCACACTAGACAATATACACACTAGAAGATGTAGTCATCACACCTGAATCCAAACATAGTCCCTCCATCTCCCACACTAGACAATATAACCACTAGAAGATGTAGTCGCCACACCTGAATCCAAACATGTCCCTCTCCCACACTAGACAATATAACCACTAGAAGATGTAGTCGCCACACCTTGAATCCAAACATGTCCCTCTCCCACACTAGACAATATAACCATTAGAAGATGTAGTCGCCACACCTGAATCCAAACATGTCCCTCTCCCACACTAGACAATATAACCACTAGAAGATGTAGTCGCCACACAACACCTGAATCCAAACATGTCCCTCTCCCACACTAAACAATATAACCACTAGAAGATGTAGTCACCACACCTGAATCCAAACATGTCCCTCTCCCACACTAGACAATATAACCACTAGAAGATGTAGTCACCACACCTGAATCCAAACATGTCAATCTCCCACACTAGACAATATAACCACTAGAAGATGTAGTCACCACACCTGAATCCAAACATGTCCCTCCATCTCCCACACTAGACAATATAACACCTAGAAGCTGTAGTCGCCACACCTGAATCCAAACATGTCAATCTCCCACACTAGACAATATAACCACTAGAAGATGTAGTCACCACACCTGAATCCAAACATGTCCCTCCATCTCCCACACTAGACAATATAACAACTAGAAGCTGTAGTCGCCACACCTGAATCCAAACATGTCAATCTCCCACACTAGACAATATAACCACTAGAAGATGTAGTCACCACACCTGAATCCAAACATGTCCCTCTCCCACACTAGACAATATAACCACTAGAAGATGTAGTCACCACACCTGAATCCAAACATGTCAATCTCCCACACTAGACAATATAACCACTAGAAGATGTAGTCACCACACCTGAATCCAAACATGTCCCTCCATCTCCCACACTAGACAATATAACACCTGAAGCTGTAGTCACCACACCACACCTGAATCCAAACATGTCCCTCTCCCACACTAGACAATATAACACCTATAAGCTGTAGTCACCACACCACACCTGAATCCAAACATGTCCCTCTCCCACACTAGACAATATAACCACTAGAAAATGTAGTCGCCACACCTGAATCCAAACATGTCCCTCTCCCACACTAGACAATATAACCACTAGAAGATGTAGTCACCACACCTGAATCCAAACATGTCCCTCTCCCACACTAGACAATATAACCACTAGAAGATGTAGTCATCACACCTGAATCCAAACATGTCCCTCCATCTCCCACACTAGACAATATAACCACTAGAAGATGTAGTCGCCACACCTGAATCCAAACATGTCCCTCTCCCACACTAGACAATATAACCATTAGAAGATGTAGTCGCCACACCTGAATCCAAACATGTCCCTCTCCCACACTAGACAATATAACCACTAGAAGATGTAGTCACCACACCTGAATCCAAACATGTCAATCTCCCACACTAGACAATATAACCACTAGAAGATGTACTCGACACACCTGAATCCAAACATGTCAATCTCCCACACTAGACAATATAACCACTAGAAGATGTAGTCACCACACCTGAATCCAAACATGTCCCTCTCCCACACTAAACAATATAACCACTAGAAGATGTAGTCACCACACCTGAATCCAAACATGTCCCTCTCCCACACTAGACAATATAACCACTAGAAGATGTAGTCACCACACCTGAATCCAAACATGTCAATCTCCCACACTAGACAATATAACCACTAGAAGATGTACTCGACACACCTGAATCCAAACATGTCAATCTCCCACACTAGACAATATAACCACTAGAAGATGTAGTCACCACACCTGAATCCAAACATGTCCCTCCATCTCCCACACTAGACAATATAACACCTAGAAGCTGTAGTCGCCACACCTGAATCCAAACATGTCCCTCTTCCACACTAGACAATATAACCACTAGAAGATGTAGTCACCACACCACACCTGAATCCAAACATGTCCCTCCATCTCCCACACTAGACAATATAACCACTAGAAGATGTAGTCATCACACCTGAATCCAAACATGTCCCTCTCCCACACTAGACAATATAACCACTAGAAGTTGTAGTCATCACACCTGAATCCAAACATGTCCATCTCCCACACTAGACAATATAACCACTAGAAGATGTAGTCACCACACCTGAATCCAAACATGTCCCTCTCCCACACTAGACAATATAACCACTAGAAGATGTAGTCACCACACCTGAATCCAAACATGTCCCTCCATCTCCCACACTAGACAATATAACACCTGAAGCTGTAGTCATCACACCTGGATCCAAACATGTCCCTCTCCCACACTAGACAATATAACCACTAGAACATGTAGTCACCACACCTGAATCCAAACATGTCCCTCTCCCACACTAGACAATATAACACCTAGAAGTTGTAGTCACCACACCACACCTGAATCCAAACATGTCCCTCTCCCACACTAGACAATGTAACCACTAGAAGATGTAGTCACCACACCTGAATCCAAACATGTCCCTATCCCACACTAGACAATATAACCACTAGAAGATGTAGTCACGACACCTTAATCCAAACATGTCCCTCTCCCACACTAGACAATATAACCACTAGAAGATGTAGTCACCACACCTGAATCCAAACATGTCCCTCCATCTCCCACACTAGACAATATAACACCTGGAAGCTGTAGTCACCACACCTGAATCCAAACATGTCCCTCTTCCACACTAGACAATATAACCACTAGAAGATGTAGTCACCACACCACACCTGAATCCAAACATGTCCCTCCATCTCCCACACTAGACAATATAACCACTAGAAGATGTAGTCACCACACCTGAATCCAAATATGTCCCTCTCTTACACTAGACAATATAACCACTAGAAGATGTAGTCACCACACCTGAATCCAAACATGTCCCTCCATCTCCCACACTAGACAATATAACACCTGAAGCTGTAGTCACCACACCACACCTGAATCCAAACATGTCCCTCCATCTCCCACACTAGACAATATAACCACTAGAAGATGTAGTCACGACACCTTAATCCAAACATGTCCCTCTCCCACACTAGACAATATAACCACTAGAAGATGTAGTCGATCACACCTGAATCCAAACATGTCCCTCCATCTCCCACACTAGACAATATAACACCTGAAGCTGTAGTCACCACACCTGAATCCAAACATGTCCCTCTTCCACACTAGACAATATAACCACTAGAAGATGTAGTCACCACACCACACCTGAATCCAAACATGTCCCTCCATCTCCCACACTAGACAATATAACCACTAGAAGATGTAGTCACCACACCTGAATCCAAATATGTCCCTCTCTTACACTAGACAATATAACCACTAGAAGATGTAGTCACCACACCTGAATCCAAACATGTCCCTCCATCTCCCACACTAGACAATATAACACCTGAAGCTGTAGTCACCACACCACACCTGAATCCAAACATGTCCCTCCATCTCCCACACTAGACAATATAACCACTAGAAGATGTAGTCACCACACCACACCTGAATCCAAACATGTCCCTCCATCTCCCACATTAGACAATACAACACCTAGAAGCTGTACTCACACACCACACCTGAATCCAAACATGTCCCTCCATCTCCCACACTAGACAATATAACACCTAGAAGCTGTAGTCACCACACCACACCTGAATCCAAACATGTCCCTCTCCCACACTAGACAATATAACAAATGGAAGCTGTACTCACTCACCACACCTGAATCCAAACATGTCGGTTCCACAGGACACCATTGCCTCTCTGCAGAAGCCAGGTTAACACGACTCAGACTCGCAGCCATCTTGACACACTTACAGGAATGTTTTCTTAGGCAGGCCTGTCATCAACCTCAATCAACCCCTGTGGAATACGGACATGATTCCTATACCGCTGTCTTCCTAGCCAGGCCTGTCACCCACCTCAACCCACAACTGTGGAATACGGACATGATTACTATACAGCTATCTTCCTAGCGAGGCCTGTCACCCACCTCAATGCGGACATGATTACTATACAACTGTCTTCCTAGCCAGGTCTGTCACCCACCTCAACCCACAACTGTGGAATACGGACATGATTACTATACCGCTGTCGAAATTCTACCACTGGTTTCTTAACTGATTCAGTGCCGAAGAATAATATTTCATCATATGTGATTCATCATTTGGACTGAATATCGTTTATATATCACCTTAATAGGGTAATCATATTATTTATTTCGTTTCGCGGTACCTTTCGCAATTTTAATGCTCAGTGGACGGAAATTTCATTATAATACTTGTTAATTTGTTAATTTAATACTTGTTAATTGCCGGTTTCCCTGGCCAAGAAGTTAACGACGTTGTTCGTCATCCCGTATATCCACATGGGGAAAACAGCTGATCGCGCCGCGCTGGTAACTTACGAGGGTATGTGAGCCGGTCGTTCAGAAAACAATGGCAAACTACTGAACGTAAAATGTTCGCCTAGTACATCAACAACAGATGAAAATGCTGGTGCTGAATGCAACATACTGTAAGGGATATGCAACATAACATTTTAAAAAAATAACTTGTTAATTTGATTTTTTTTCTTCTTTTTTATTCGGTGCCAAACCAGTTACATTTATGTTATCAAGGAAATCACATATAACAAACACACGGACACTTCGGATGCTAATTATTTTTTGCGATTTAATCAAACTAGAAAGTTTGCATCCAACCCCACTTTAATCTATCTCTTCTCACCTTGTTCATTTTGTAAACTGTGATGTCGATGTAAAGCTTAAACCACTGGAGAGTACCCGTTCACCATCTCATCTCATCCTCTTCCTCTTGTACCTTGCTGTGTCAAGGTGAAGCATAAACAGCGGAAGAGTGCCCGTCCATCATCTCACCTTATCTTGTTCCTCATGTACCTTGCGTTGTCGAATTAAAGCATAAACAGCGGGAGTGTGCCCGTCATTCATCTCATCTCATCCTCTTCCTCTTGTACCTTGCGATGTCGAGTTGAAGCGAAAACAGCGGTAGAGTGCCCGTTAATCATCTCATTTCATCTTGTTCCTCTTGTATATTGCGGTGTCGAGTTGAAGCATAAACAGCGGTAGAATGCCCGTGTACGGGCTTCATACATCGAGATTCCCCTGGTCTTTATTATTCCCTCTGTCTATCGTTTACGTGGTCCGCCTCTTCTTCTTGTTCCTATTGGTCTGTTACAATTCCAGTATCTGTATATTCAAATATTGTCCACATATTTCATATATCTTTGTTAATCGTGGTGAGGTAAAATGTTCTTAGTCGATAGTCGATGTTCTTAGTCTGCCAATCCTTATTTCCGATAGCAAATCATGGACAATTAGCAGGCTAGTGAAGAATTGTGTGGAAGCTGAGGATGCGCGGTTTTATAGAAGAATGATAATAACACAATGGACGGGTGACAAAGAGCAATGAAGATGTCTTGAGAGAAGTAACACACAAATAGAACTAGTGACTCGCATCAGAAGAGGTCAGTCCACGTTGTATGAGTAAGCCGTGAGAAGTGGGCAGCTGGAGTACGTCATCACAACGAGAAATCTGGAATAGAGGAGAGGCAAGTGGAGACGGAGATAAAAGTTATTGGATAGTTTGACATCACGGCAAAGAGGAACATCGGTATCAGAAATGACGAGACAGAACATGAGACAGAAAGCTGTGGTAAGATATGATCACCAACGCCACATGGCATGGACTGTAAGCCGCGTAACACAATAATACCAACCAATCACGTCTGTTCTTTCAATGTTTCTGCTAAACTAGACGCAGATTTATTATCCCAAGCGTTTGCGTGTCTGTTATTGCTTGGTTACCATTATTACCATCATCATGTGCCCTGCCAGTTCGCGTAGACGTTCATATCTCTTGACAGATCTCGGTCTTCGGTGTCCTGGATCAACTCTTTTTCAAGCAAGTCCTCCATGCCACCGTGTCAGTCTACCTAGCATCATTTCTCTTGGTCTGCCTGTCTGTTTCCCTATTGATCCGTCAAGTGTCACGATGTTCTCCGATGGCTCTATTCTCTTAATATTAGGGCTGCAGAAATTATCGATTAATTAATCGACTAATGGTTAATTTTATTAACTATTACAGCTTTTTTTTAACGATTAATCAAAAACGTTTCTCCCATCACTTATAGAAAAGAACCGGAAGTCTAAAAGTAACAACATAGCAGCGGAGAAATATAATCAAAATTTCGGACGATTTACATGAACATTTTGGTTTTAAAGTATTGACTGATGAAAATATTAAAAATGCTGAAAATGTTTATTGCGTTCACTGTGATAAATCGTTTGCCTACCATGGTTCTGACACCTCGCTTACTTACCACCTTCAAAACAAACATACACTACAGTATCAGAAACTTCAGCTGAGACGTCTATTGCAGCATCGTCACCTGTTTAAAAAAGCAGACTACTTTGAGTCACTTTTGTCGTTCGTCTGATCGTCCTGTGAGTGCTGCATTACAACATGATATTCAAGTATCACTTGCAAACTGGATTGCTGGTAGTGGCAGACCAATATCAATAGTAGATGACGACGGTCTTCAACAAGTATTACGGACAGCATTGCAAAATGCTGAATATAAGCTACCTTCCCGCAGCACTATTGACAAACTAGTTGACTGCTAAGTAAAACAGTAAGATTCAAAGTGTTAAAGAATCCGTGAAAAGCGCAAAGGGAATTGCGTTAACATCTGATTTTTGTACATCTCTGTCTAGGTAACGAGAGCTATTGTGGAATTACTGGCCATTGGACTGCCGATGACTGGAAATTGAACCAAAAAAATGTTGTTCTTGAACGCCTGAATGTTGTTGAACGTCATTATTCTGACAGTGTTGCCCAGTTATATAAACAGTTTGCAATAGACTGGGATATAACGAACAGAATTCAGGACAATGCAAGAAATATGGTTTCAGCTGTTGATAAAACCGGTTATGCACATATTCCTTGTTTGACTCATAGCTTACAACTGAGCATATTACATGGATTTAAAGCCGCTTATAACATTGTTTGGCAAATGTCGAAACATTGTCGGACATTTTAATCAGACTGCTGCAAACACAACCGAGTTGCAAAAAGATGCAATACAAAGGTCACAAACTGTCAGATTCGGATTGGGAGAAGATTTCGAAATATGTCAAAGTTTTGGACTTATTCTGTCAGACCACGGTCCTGATTGGCGGTCAAGATTATGTTTCATGTAGCTGTGTATTGCCACTGCTATCATCGTTGACAAAACATATGACTGTACACGATGATGATCCGGGCTACATAGCTAAATTTAAGGCAGCATCTATTAATGACGTCAGTGAACGTATAATTAATATGACAATTATTGAAATACTACAGATTGCAACATCAATTTATCCGCGCTACAAATACCTGAAGTGTTTGTCAAAAGATCCAAAAGAACGAACTTGGTCACGTATTGAACAACAAATAGCAGTTGATGTTCATGATGAGCAGATGGAGACTGCTGCAACGAATGATACTGACATTGACAATGAAACTGTATGTGAAACAAATGGGAAGCGTATTAAGCTAAAGGAGTCTGACTCAGACACGGAAGATCATGTCGACAGCTCTTCTGATGAATTGTTGCGTTATAAAATGGAGAAGAAATTTGCTGAATCGGCTGACCCTCTACAATGGTGGAAACTTAATGAACATCGATATCCAAAATTGGCATTCCTTGCCAAGACCATTCTGTGCATACCGGCTACCTCAGTTTCATGTGAACGATTGCTCAGCTCTGCTGGTTATATTGTTAATAAGACGCGCTCGTCACTTGAACCAAATACTGTCAACATACTCGTCGGTTTGCATAGTTGGTTATTAGATGACATACGAACAAGACAATCCAATGTTATTTAGATTTTTGACAAATACGACTATGCAGTGAGTTGTGTGACTATAAGTTTTTTGCTTTAATCAAAATTAACTATTAATTTAATCGTAAATTTTGTTAGTGTTAACTATTAAATTTTAATTAATCGTTACCAGCCCTATTTAATATACATTTCTTAACCCATGGTTCTGTTTCAACGGTTAGATATTAATTATATCCATGTTGCATAGTTGTGGATTCAAGTGGATGTTAGACCTGACCAATGAAGACATTTGTTTCTGGGGAGTTTAGCTGGCCATGTGTCGAGGTGTCTCTAAAGAGAAGCCGTGTAATCACTTGTAAGCGCCAGGTTTAATTTGTTTCTGGGGAGTTTAGCTGGCCATGTGTCGAGGTGTCTCTACAGAGAAAGCCGTGTAATCACTTGTAAGCGCCAAGTTTAATTTGTTTCTGGGGAGTTTAGCTGGCCATGTGTCGAGGTGTCTCTACAGAGAAGCCGTGTAATCACTTGTAAGCGCCAAGTTTAATTTGTTTCTGGGGAGTTTAGCTGGCCATGTGTCGAGGTGTCTCTAAAGAGAAGCCGTGTAATCACTTGTAAGCGCCAAGTTAATTTGTTTCTGGGGAGTTTAGCTGGCCATGTGTCGAGGTGTCTCTAAAGAGAAGCCGTGTAATCACTTGTAAGCGCCAAGTTTAATTTGTTTCTGGGGAGTTTAGCTGGCCATGTGTCGAGGTGTCTCTAAAGAGAAGCCGTGTAATCACTTGTAAGCGCCAAGTTTAATTTGTTTCTGGGGAGTTTAGCTGGCCATGTGTCGAGGTGTCTCTAAAGAGAAGCCGTGTAATCACTTGTAAGCGCCAGGTTTAATTTGTTTCTGGGGAGTTTAGCTGGCCATGTGTCGAGGTGTCTCTAAAGAGAAGCCGTGTAATCACTTGTAAGCGCCAAGTTTAATTTGTTTCTGGGGAGTTTAGCTGGCCATGTGTCGAGGTGTCTCTAAAGAGAAGCCGTGTAATCACTTGTAAGCGCCAAGTTTAATTTGTTTCTGGGGAGTTTAGCTGGCCATGTGTCGAGGTGTCTCTAAAGAGAAGCCGTGTAATCACTTGTAAGCGCCAAGTTTAATTTGTTTCTGGGGGAGTTTAGCTGGCCATGTGTCGAGGTGTCTCTAAAGAGAAGCCATGTAATCACTTGTAAGCGCCAAGTTTAATTTGTTTCTGGGGAGTTTAGCTGGCCATGTGTCGAGGTGTCTCTAAAGAGAAGCCATGTAATCACTTGTAAGCGCCAGGTTTAATTTGTTTCTGGGGAGTTTAGCTGGCCATGTGTCGAGGTGTCTCTACACAGAAGCCGTGTAATCACTTGTAAGCGCCAGGTTTAATTCCCGGTGTGATCACTTGTAAGTGCCAGGTTTAATTCCCGGTGTGATCACTTGTAAGCGCCAAGTTTAATTCCCGGTGTGATCACTATTGATTTTCATTTGTATATTGTGTGCTGTATCTTCGAGCCATCTGGGATAAAACTCGGTACAATGAAGTCAATCCTCTCGTTTTTAAATTTTTAATACGCTATTTCTGTATTTCCTTATTTTCTCTTCTTCTATGCGTGTCAATCAGTGCTTCAAATTTGTTTTCTTACAGTTAGTTGACATTCCAGTTTTAATAATATATTCATATTTATTATTCTCAAACTAACGTTTTTCTTACGATTGTTTTAGGTAGCTTCGCATCTGATTAATCGATCGACTGATTTTTTTTATATATGGCTGGACGAAACATGTCTGACAATTGTTGACACACACTCGATGACATTTACTTCACATAGGGCAGTCCATGGCATGGCATTGGTGCTCGATATGGCAGATGTCGTCAGTGTCCTTTAGGATTGTGTGTATAGTGTGTAAGAACACATAAATCACCCTGGTCTGGGGAGAATAGAGCAGCATCGTGTACTAGGAGATCTGTTTGTCATCGTGTGACCAGGGGATCTGTCTATCATCGTGTGACCAAGGGGATCTGTCTGTCGTCGTGTGACCAGGGGATCTGTCTTTCATCGTGTGACCAGGGGATCTGTCTGTCACTTAAGTTTAAACAATGTTGCATGTCTTTTTCAGGACGTTGTGATGGCCCCCAAACTCAGGTTGATCTTCTAGGTAATTTTACAGTCTGTAGTTTGCCAGTGCTTTATGAACGAGAAGTCATCGTTAAAGTCCAACTGACCGGTAAACCGAGGAAAGACCGGATGGACAAATAATCTGAGTGCAGCTGGTCCTATTAGTATTTGGACTGTGCTGGCTGTTGCAGATGAGGACGGAGCACGTATGGGAATACCCCGAGTGCTGTGATGTTGGTTCTTGACTCAACGACTTGTGTATGACACCACATGAGTACATTCACTATGACTTCTCACATATCTGACAGTTATTTCGCAAACAAAAAGTCCACCATCTGAAATAATAATCAAAACTACATTTCAATTATAACCCTCTTGGGTTAAACCAGGTATTAATGGTTTACATAGAACACAAGAACTTATGACAATTCTCATCTATATTTCAAACTTATTCATGTGTATTATATGAGTTATGCTTCTCATGGTCTACGTTTTGCGGTGTTAGTGAGCATGTCTGTCCACAGCCTTCTGTCTAGTGTACTGTATATCATGTATGATATCGATGTACCTCCATGCCATGACTGTCCAAAATCTTCTCTCTTGACATGAAATGTTAAAGAGCAGTATGTCCTTTGCAGGAAGTTGCCCCATCCCGAATTGACTGTTTTGTGATTTTTGTGCCATTTTAGGTTCCGCAGCTTGCCATTGCTGTCTGGCCATTTTACCTTCCGCAGCTTGCCATTGCTGTCTGGCCATTATACCTTCCGCAGCTTGCCATTGTTGTCTGGCCATTTTACCTTCCGCAGCTTGCCATTGCTGTCTGGCCATTATACCTTCCGCAGCTTGCCATTGTTGTCTGGCCATTTTACCTTCCGCAGCTTGCCATTGCTTTCTGAACAAGAAGTCAACGTTGGAGGCCAAATGACCGGTATAGGGACTGAACCTACTGCCCCAGCACAAAATGTGTAAACGCAAGCTCGATAATCCTCGCGGCCACGAAGACCTCTTAAGATTGTGTCCTGATATTTAAATTCCTAACATGACTGCGTTGGCCCTGCCGGTGCCATGACCCGATTTAACAGTGTCATAGGTCATGGCATTGTTCCGAAGGAAAGTCTAGTTTGTACACTAGACCGTGGAAAGTGACTCGCTTGTGAGCACTCTTCACACGGCGTGAAAAACGCCGGGATTCGCTCGGCATTAAGCAGAGCGTCTCTTTGAAAGTCGTGCTGTGTTGGATTACGTTCACGTGTGGACCTGGTCCCGTTGCAAGAAGCTATGGCAATATATTGCGCCGCTACTGTATCGTTAGAGTTGTGGTGTTAGGTTCATAAGTGTTACATAGTATTGTTGGAATCGTTAGAGTTGTGGTGTTAGGTTCATAAGTGTTACATAGTATTGTTGGAATCGTTAGAGTTGTGGTGTTAGGTTCATAAGTGTTACATAGTATTGTTGGAATCGTTAGAGTTGTGGTGTTAGGTTCATAAGTGTTACATAGTATTGTTGGAATCGTTAGAGTTGTGGTGTTAGGTTCATAAGTGTTACATAGTATTGTTGGACAATTGTGATTGCTTAAATGAACTGTATTATGTTCCTAGACTAATAGAGCAGAAAACGCCACCTGAGTTGAGTTCGTTAAGAGTTGTGTTCAAGCAGATTATAGTTTGAGTTGGTACAGAATCAAAGAGATGGTACAGAATAGAAGAGTTGGAACAGAATCAAAGAGATGGTACAGAATCAAAGAGTAACATGTAACCAGCTATACGGGTGACATGTCGACAGCTGTATGTCACGGCACTCAGTGATATGAATTCGTCAATGTAAAGCCAGAAGAAGGAAACGAGCTGTGG
>JACEFZ010004848.1:242500-260000 GCA_014155875.1 Cepaea nemoralis | reverse complement strand
CCCAATCTGCCCGTCACTCTCTCACAACAGACGATTACACTGTGGCAACGCCTAGGTGAATGTTGCTCATTGAACAGAGAAGCGTGAGATCGACAGCTAGTTCAAGCAAACACAAACATCCAGGTCCAAGACAGACATAGGATCGTATTGTTCTTATCCACCCACAGTCTGGTCTTGCTCTTATCCACCCACGGTGTGGAATTGCTCTTATCAACATCATCCTGCTCGTTGGGGGTCAGCGTGGCCCAATGAATAAGATCACACGCTTTTAAACTTCCGGTTTCTTCGTTTCAACGTAGCGGGTTCAACCCCTACACCGGTCAATTCAATTAAACTTTTGACTTTTGCTTAACTTGGGGATGTAAATTACAAGTATCTCAGAAGTCGGAGTGGGTTCACCTGGTAACAGGTAACACTGGTAGCTGGGAAAGCTAATCCAAACCCAAAATTTAGTCCAGTGCACGAGAAGTAGCCTCACTTGTATGGACTATGCTTAAGTTCAAAGAAGAGAATGGGAGAACAAATGTGTGTTAACTCGCGAGATAGGAGGCTGGGGACAAACGTGTCGACCACAGACAAACGGCATGAACTATAGGAAGTATAGATTATGGGATGCTGACAGCGTGATTCCTGTTTACAAGTTCTTATTCTTGTCCTCGTGCAGAGACCTTTCTCAGAACCGCATACAGGAAATTGACGCGACGACTTTCAGCGGGGCGCCTAAACTGAAATGTCTGTAAGTCTCTTCTTGTATTTATTTGATGTTGTACTTCCTGCTTACAGAAGCTACTCACACAAACAATCAAGTGCCGTCTTCACTATAAAAGGGCAATTAGTGGTCGTCAGGTTGATATGGTGGGCATCATTATTGGTAATATTATTCAAACACTGAACCACATTGTCTCTGTGTGTGTGGTGTGTGTGTGTGTGTGTGTGTGTGTGTGTGTGTGTGTGCGCGCGCGTGCGTGCGTGTGTGCGTGCATGCGCGCGGTGCTATTGCAGGTTATTGCTATTGACTACTGGGTGATTTCTGAGGACATTTTCCTGTCAGTAGCCTGCCTTTTACTGAACGTAAACTTGCCAAGAGATCCATCAATCCATCCATCATGTGCCATGCCGATAAGCGTGGGCGGTCATGTTCTGTCATCTCATTCGATAACCAGAGTCGTGGATCAGCTCCGTGTTTCTATCTCAACCATGCCACGTGGCCAAGCCATCCAGGTATTTAATTCTTGGTCATCCTCTTGGTCTGTTTCCTTCGATCTTGCCAGTTGTCACCAAGTTCTCCAATTCATTTCTTCTCATAACAAGAGATCACAGCAGCAAAAAATGCTGGTGTTGACTGCAACGTCCTGTAAAGGATATGCAATTAACTTTGTTTAGTTTACCTTTGCTATCTGAACAAGAAGTCAAAACAATTAAGTCCAATTGACCTGCAATGAACCCCCTATCACGGCTTCAGCGCACAAGAAGTTTAAACACGAGCGCGTTAACCCTCTTGGCCACGCTCTTTTTCTCCATTTATAGCTTGTTTATGACTCCTCGGTTTATCATTTTTCATTTTTCACTCCGACACGGACTGCATAATTACGAGTGACATAATTGTATCCTTTCCTTTCAAATGTTCGTTCCAAGAAAACTATCAGCTGCCAGTTTTAGGACCTTAAGTCTATAACAGATCAGAAAACAAGCTGACCTCATCTACGTACTTTTTGCTCAAGGTTGTAAAATATAAATAATCGGAAGAATAGATGCATCTCGGGTGTTTTAGAAGTGGCATTTCAGAGCTTTTCGCACTCTAGACACTTTAAACTGACTCATCAAACAGCGGGGTTTGACAGATTCAAGAACCCACTAAGTCGCGCTAATGGTATCTTCTCATCTCTGGTGTTAAAATGCAGACATCAGTTATCTCCTCGGGGACTCTTAACATTATTTCAGTGCTGGGTCACTTACGAATCCCATCGGCGTCTATTAGACCTGTCATTCGTAATTCGTTGCTGCCCTGATCAATTTTAAAACTTAGAAAACCAACCCAAGACAGGTTACAAAGGACTATGGTCCGGTTCAGGATTGTGGTTTTTTTTCGACCAGCAAGACTCTCTGGTCGGCACAACCTCTTAAACCATAAATGATGTGCCGCACACGTGCATACCTTTGAGATAATGTCGACACACAACATCCACTCGTCATCATCACCAGGTGTCTTGCCAGCTGGCGTTGGCGTTCATGTTTCTCCATAGATCTCGGTCTTTGGTGTTTTAGATCAACTCTGCTGCTGATATTCCTCCATGCCACAGCCCCAGTCCATCCAGCATCATTTATTTCGGTCTGACTCTACCTCTCTTCCCCTTAATCGTTCCAATTGTCACGATGTTCTCCAATGCCTCTCTTCTCATCATATGAACAAAGAAAGCTGTTTGTCTTATTCTTATTATTGTATATAATATTCTAGTTTCATTAGCCTCTTTCAGGCAGTCGTTGTTAGTTATTCTGGCAGTCCAAGGAATTCGCAACATTCTAGATGGAGGAAGATATTACAGTCCACGGTAGGGAGAGATATTACATCTCAGGGTGGGGAGAGATATTACATCCCAGGGTGGGGAGAGATATTACATCCCAGGGTGGGGATAGATATTACATCCATGGGTGGGGAGAGATATTACATCCCAGGGTGGGGAGATATATTACATCCCAGGGTGGGGAGAGATATTACATCCCAGGGTGGAGAGAGATATTACATCCCAGGGTGGGGAGATATATTACATTCCAGGGTGGGGAGAGATATTACATCCCAGGGTGGGGAAAGATATTACATCCCATGGTGCGGAAAGATATTACAGCCCAGCTTTTGCGTGACCACAGCAGTTAAACCAAGGAGGTTATGCTAGTAACAAAAGCATTCGCTTGGCTAGAGACACAAACTTGTACCCATTGTTTTCACAGCATCTGTGTGCATATGCTCAGGAAAATCGAGATGGGCTGGGCCATAAGACAACGGGTTGAATCTCTGAGAAAGTCAAGGCTGATTATTATCTATGTTATTTTTGTGCCAGGTCATATTGATGTATGAGGAAACGATCTGGCAAGAGTTATAGACTTGACACAATTTATTAAAAACGACTTGCAAAGGTCAGCTGGTTCCGTAATGCGGCACTCTTGCTTTGCTTACGCTCGCTTCACACATTATAGGTGTACACGCAGAACAACGCCAGAATACAAGGTTCCTCTACCCTCTGTACTATAAGAAGAAAGTTAAGTACGGGTAGATACCCTGGACTGTTGTTAAAAATATTTGACCCTTTCCTCAGATTTTTACGGAACAATCTTTTAACCCAGCTCCAAGGTCACGTGTTTCATAGCAACGGTCTTCTGCAAGAACTGTAAGTGGTGTTGTTTCGTTTCTTGTTACAATAATGGGACTAGAGAGGCTGACTGCTCACGCTTCCGTTGAATCAACTTAGGGGCATGTAGGGGAGAATGTTAGCAGGCAGACACACAGATTGATTGACAGACACGCAAGCAGATAGAATAGCAGACAGGCAGGCAGATAGATTGTCAGACACGTAAACAGATAGTGCTAATTTATGTTTAATTCACCCCAAACAAAAAAGCATCCCTTACAGGGCCTCATTTGCATCGGTTCAGCAATCTCTTCTGGTTGTGTTCGGTGGACTGCTGGACCGATCAATGGATGTTTTGTTAGTTTTTGGGCCCGTACGACCCTCACTGTCGTCTGAATATTGGGCCCGTAGGGCCCTCACTGTCGTCGGAGTACTCCGACGACAGTGAGGGCCCTACGGGCCCAAAAACTAACAAAACATCCATCGGTTGGTCCAGCAGTCCACCTAACACTTAACCGGAAGTGATTGCTGGACGAATGCAAATGAGGCCCTGTAAGGGATGCTTTTTTATTTGGGGTGAATTAAAAATAAAATACCATAGACAGATAGAATAGCAGACAGGCAGGCAGACGGATTTACATGCGGGCATAAAAATTAATAGACAAGCTGACAGGCAGACAGATTGACAGATAAGAAGGCAGGCATATAGGCAGATATGTAGGCAGAGAGACTAACGATTGCCTGGAAGAGGCTGCTAAAAATAGAACACTATACACAATTGTATACAAAGAAAGTCAAGTATAAAACAGGAAACCCTAAATATGACTTGTGCAAATTGAAAACTGACAAAGAAATACAAGATAATTTTAACATAGAAGTAAAGAACAAATCTGATATATTGTCTGATCTAGAGATCCTATTCCAAGATGTGGATGATCAATATGAAATGTTGAAAAATTCAATCAGTTGTGCTGCAGAAAAAAAAAAACTATTCCAAAATTAAAGAAAACGGGTCGAAAAACATGGATGACTGAAGAAATTTTACTGCTAATGGAAACAAGAAGACAGAGCAAAAATAATCCTGCCAAATATGAAGAAATTCACAGAAAAGTCAGAATATTATGTAAGGATGCAACAGAAGTATGACTCGATAAAAATTGCATAGAAATTGAAAAAAATAACACACCAGTAACAATACCAAACTAATGCACAAAAGAATTCAGGAGCTTACTAATCAAAGAACACGTACATCAGCAGGCTGCCTGCAGACAAAAGATGGAAAAATAATAATAGAAAAAGATCAGATTTTACATGTATGGTCAGATTATGTGAAAACCCTTTATGATGATAACAGAGAAGAACAGTATAATATTCAAAATAATAATGTAGGACCATCAGTTTTGAAGATGGAGGTTCAGAATGCTTCTAATCATATGAAATCTGGCAAGACCCCCAGACAGCATCACAACACAAATGATTAATGCTTTAGAAGAAGATGGAATAGATAAAGTTACCAGTCTGCTTAATACAATATATGATACTGGAAATATACCTCATGAATTATGTAACTCTGGTATTTATTGCAATCCCAAAGAAATCAGGAGCCTTGAAATGTGATCAACATCGAACAATTAGTATAATGAGTCACATTCCGAAGATTCTGCTGAAAATTATCATGCAAAGAGTTAGGAAGAAAATACAACCTGAAATAGGAGAAGAACAATGTGGGTTTGTAGAAGGCAAGGGTACAGTAAATGCTGTGTATATACTGATAACAGTAATTGAGCGTTCTATAGAAGTAAACAAAGATCTACATCTTTGCTTTATTGACTACACAAAGGCTTTCGATAAAGTGAGACATGTCGACATGATAAGGATGCTTGAAGATCTACAAATTGATGGAAAAGACCTTAGACTTGTAAACAACATATATTGGAAACAACAAGCTGCCATAAGAATTTATCATGAAATAGGTCATTATCAGTCTATTAAGAGAGGTGTGAGACATGGATTTGTAATGTCTCCATATTTATTTTTCCCTGTACAGTGGAAATATTTTCAGAAATATTGAAGATATGGAAGGAATCAACATTGGGGGACGATGCATCAATAACTTTAGATATGCAGATGATACAGTCATTGATTGCAGACAATGAACAGGGCCTTCAACATTTAGTAGATGCGGTTGGTGCACACAGTGAACATTTAGGGTTAGAATTCAATTGTAAGAAGACACAGATTATGGTCGTCACTGGGAAGAAGGAAATAACACAATGTAATATACAAGTAAATGGGCATATTCTTAAACAAGTGAATTGGTATAGTTATCTCGGCACAGTCATAACATCTGATGGGAGATGCCTTGAAGAGATTAGAACAAGAATCGCCATGGCGAAGGTAGCCTTTTGCAAGATGAAAGCATACCGACCAATAAAAAGATGTCAATTGAAACGAGAAAAAGAGTGTTGAAGTGCTACATAGAACCTATACTTTTAAATGGATGTGAGACGTGGACAATGAGCAGACAATCTGAAAAACATCTGATGGCTGTGGAAATGTGGTTTCTGAGGAAAATGCAAAGAATACCATGGGCAGAAAGGAAAACCAACGAACAAGTCCTTCAAGAAACAAACGAAGATCGTAAACTGATTAGAGACATTAGACGTAGACAGTCAAAATTTTGTGGGCATGTTATGAGAAGAAATGAATTTGAGAACTTGGTGACGACTGGCAAGATCGAGGGGAAGTGACCAAGGGGAAGACCGAGAAGTAATTACCTGGATGACTTGGCCACGTGGCATGGTCGAGACAGGAACACGGAGCTGATCCACGACTCTGGTGATCGAGTGAGATGGCAAACATGACCGCCCACGCTTACCGGCATGGTACATGATGGATGGATATACAACTGAATAAGTGGTCTAGGGTTTCGCACATTACCTTGGGAATGGCATAAGAACTGTTGGATAAGGGTTCATTCCCAGAACTCGACGTTAGCTACGGGAGGAAAAGACTAGCCACCCAATCCTCCTTGCACTCAATCATACAAAATGTGGCGTCCTAACGTTCACATACCCACATCAAATTCCTGCTACGGGACTTGTACTTTTGTGAATGCTTGTTTGTTTCTTGTTTGTTTGTTGGTTGTAATATATTAGAAACAAGAGACAAACAATGCTCAGTCATCATGTATGAGAAGAGAGTCAGTAGAATACATCGCGACAATTGGAAACAGTGGTACAAGAGACGAAGGAAGACAGAGAGACAAGATGCTGGGTAAAGCTATTAATATGAGGCCTTTTCTGCCAATCGGAAACAAGCTCTCATACAGACTAATTATTCTAGATCACTTGACGTCACTTGACATCCACACAGCGTCTTATCTCAGTCTGTAGGAGTTGTTTTCCATCACACACTTGTTCATTTATGTTTACAATACCCACAAATTACTATGTCTTGGACGCTAAAATACTGTGCCATTTCTTCCTCCTCTTCTAATACACAAGGCAATGGAGCTAGCTGATGATGGAGAGTCTTTCCATCAGCTTGTAATCAGGGCGTTCTGGAAATAAAGTGCCTCAGGATGATGTTAAACGTATACGATAAGTTTCATGTCCTGTATTTACAGGAGGTCGTATTCAACCACAGTATTTATTTGTAGAGGGTTGTAGAGACGTGACCACCGGCGGTTGACCTTACTCGTAATTGCTTGACAATGTGTAGTAATGTTTAGTAATTGTTAAGTTTTCTATTACAGGCACTTGGATAACAACAAAATCACTGCAATCAACAGTCAAGCCCTGGCTGGACTCAACGAGCTGATGACATTGTGAGTATTGTTGATGTATGTGTCGAGAATTGTGGGTATTGTTGATCTCTGTGTCTAGAGTTGTGGGTATTGTTGATATATGTGTCTAGAGTTGTGGGTATTGTTGACATATGTGCCTAGAGTTGTGGGTATTGTTGATATATGTGTCTAGAGTTTTGGGTATTGTTGATCTCTGTGTCTAGAGTTGTGGGTATTGTTGACATATGTGTCTAGAGTTGTGGGTATTGTTGATATATGTGCCTAGAGTTGTGGGTATTGTTGATATATGTGTCTAGAGTTGTGGGTATTGTTGATGTATGTGTCGAGAATTGTGGGTATTGTTGATCTCTGTGTCTAGAGTTGTGGGTATTGTTGATATATGTGTCTAGAGTTGTGGGTATTGTTGATATATGTGTCTAGAGTTGTGGGTATTGTTGATGTATGTGTCGAGAATTGTGGGTATTGTTGATCTCTGCGTCTAGAGTTGTGGGTATTGTTGATATATGTGTCTAGAGTTGTGGGTATTGTTGACATATGTGCCTAGAGTTGTGGGTATTGTTGATATATGTGTCTAGAGTTGTGGGTATTGTTGATATGTGTCTAGAGTTTTGGGTATTGTTGATCTCTGTGTCTAGAGTTGTGGGTATTGTTGACATATGTGTCTAGAGTTGTGAGTATTGTTGATATATGTGCCTAGAGTTGTGGGTATTGTTGATATATGTGTCTAGAGTTGTGGGTATTGTTGATATATGTGTCTAGAGTTGTGGGTATTGTTGATATATGTGTCTAGAGATGTGGGTATTGTTGATATATGTGTCTAGAGTTGTGGGTATTGTTGATATATGTGCCTAGAGTTGTGGGTATTGTTGATATATGTGTCTAGAGTTGTGGGTATTGTTGATATATGTGCCTAGAGTTGTGGGTATTGTTGATATATGTGTCTAGAGTTGTGGGTATTGTTGATATATGTGTCTAGAGTTGTGGGTATTGTTGATATATGTGTCTAGAGTTGTGGGTATTGTTGATATATGTGTCTAGAGTTGTGGGTATTGTTGATATATGTGCCTAGAGTTGTGGGTATTGTTGATATATGTGTCTAGAGTTGTGGGTATTGTTGATATATGTGCCTAGAGTTGTGGGTATTGTTGATATATGTGTCTAGAGTTGTGGGTATTGTTGATATATGTGTCTAGAGTTGTGGGTATTGTTGATATAGGTGTCTAGAGTTGTGGGTATTGTTGATATATGTGTCTAGAGTTGTGGGTATTGTTGATATATGTGTCTAGAGTTGTGGGTATTGTTGATATATGTGTCTAGAGTTGTGGGTATTGTTGATATATGTGTCTAGAGTTGTGGGTATTGTTGATATATGTGTCTAGAGTTGTGGGTATTGTTGATATATGTGTCTAGAGTTGTGGGTATTGTTGATATATGTGTCTAGAGTTGTGGGTATTGTTGATATATGTGTCTAGAGTTGTGGGTATTGTTGATCTCTGTGTCTAGAGTTGTGGGTATTGTTGATATATGTGTCTAGAGTTGTGGGTATTGTTGATATATGTGTCTAGAGTTGTGGGTATTGTTGATATATGTGTCTAGAGTTGTGGGTATTGTTGATATATGTGTCTAGAGTTGTGGGTATTGTTGATCTCTGTGTCTAGAGTTGTGGGTATTGTTGATATATGTGTCTAGAGTTGTGGGTATTGTTAATCTCTGTGTCTATAATTGTTAGTATTGCTTGATCTGTGTGTTTAGAATTATATTTTGCACTCTGCGGACATAGACAGATGATCTCATCAGTAGAGACAATGGCAATGGTCATGCACTTGTATAGTCACTGCCTAGAGGGAAAGCAACGGCAAACTACCTTCTGCAACACTTTCCAAGAAACCATAACAACTATGGCGGTTAGAATAGACGGCGAGACATTAGATTGGTTTGACATCAAGCAAGGAGTCCGTCAATGCTGTGTGCTGCCCCCCCCCCCCCTATTTGTTTAACATGTACGCCGAAAATATAATGAGAAATGTCAGAGATGATATAACAAAGGAGCAATATGATACCCTAAATATCGGTGGTTCTGAAATACCAAAGATTCGATATGCTGACGACCCAGTATTACTATCCACATTACAGAATGGAATAGAAAAAGTAATAACCTCAACCCAAAAGTATAGTGAAAATCACAACCTTTTTCTTATTAACATAGCAAACCAAAGATAATGCATACTGATAAAACTAATGTGGAGAAAGAAATATATGTTAATGAGGGAAAATTGGAGGTGGTGGACAATTTCAAATATCTTGGGTCATTAATTACCAACAATGGTGACACAATGAAGGAAATTAAAAGACGACTGTCTATTGCTCTTCAAAAACTAAAACAACTGAATAAATTGTTGCGTGGGACTGATGGACATACAACAATTAGATTTTTTAAGAACATGCATCTTTCCCATTGCAATATACGCCTTGAGAGACCTGGACACTTACTAAACAAGCTGAACAGCGAGCGCATAAATGCCTGTGAATATAAATGTTATAGACGGGTTCTAAGAATATCATGGATACAGAAAAGAGCAAATGCATCCATACGACAGGAGCTGAATATTGAAGAAGGTTGGCTACTAAAGACGATAAAACAGAGACAATTGAAATATTTTGGTCACTTGAAACGTCATGAAAGTTTGGAGAGAACAATAATGGGCCGGGGGGGGGGGGGATATGCCTGGGAAGAGAAGAAGAGGAAGGCCAAGGAGAAGATGGGTGCAGGATGTGGCGGATGATCTCCAGATGGGTGTATCGGACGTGGGACATCTTGCTTATGACCTAGACGTTTTCCGGAAGGTTGTTATGGGAGCGAGGTTCACCAAAGGACATGGTACTGAATGTATGAATGAATGAATGAATGAATGAATTAATTAATTAATTAATTAATTAATTAATTAATTTGATGTTGAAATGTCAGTCGGCCCACGTCAAGTACCTGAAGTATTTTAATGTCGAAGCTGGAGTAGAGGCAAGAATCTACTTCACTGTACTTGGGACATTCCCATTCGTGCTCCGTCCTTCAACAGCCAGCGAAGAGTCCCATTACTAAATGTACAAGTCGCAGTTTGATTATGTGGCCAGGGTAATGATAAAAATGTCTTGGAAAATATTAAAAGATCAGAAGTTGACGTGGCTGAAGGGATAAGAAGGCTGTGGCTGTTAGACTTCCGGGGTGTTGATGACAAGATAGTGGGATCAATTCTTACAGACGTCAGGTGGACTAAAATGTTGACTTCTTGACCTTGACATGTGGACATTTACAAAGTGGTGTATTTTTTGAATATACAAAAAACGTTACGCAATATGACTACTAAACGCACTTCCATTGACCGCATATGTATTATCATCATACAGTGCTTTCTCCGCTGTGACGGTTACTGCTAATAGATCTCCATACACCATGGTATGAACATAAGCATTCTAACTACATCACTGTTCAATGTGTATTCCCAAGAGTGCTAATCCTCGGAATCAGCAGCCTTCACAAAGTAATTAGCTCACGGTTCCTATGAGGGTTTGGTAATCTCTTCTGTCGCAATCTCTTAGACGGCCATGTTGCTCTGGCCCAAGCTTGCCATTACGTTGATATTGTCTGTTTAGTTATATCTTTGACGCCCGCTAGCTTTTTAGTCCTAATCTTCCATCCATTTCGGTCTTCACAAGATTGTTGTGGCCTTTGATGTTACCGCAGTGCCATGACTTGGAGCATTTTCATTTTGCTCTTTATCTGTTTTTGTCTTCATCTGTTTTTGTCTTCATCTGTTTTTCTGCCCAAGAATCTCGTCCTATTCTTCTGAAGACTCGCATTTCACAATCTACATTTTAAAAGCCACATTTCAAAAACCCACAGACACTGGTATAGTCTAGTCTAGTCTTTCCTTTAGAGCCTAAGGCGGCGCATAGGGCAGACATCATGGCTGTCCATTTCTGGCGGTTCGCTGCTACCTGTTGTAGATCCTGGATGATCGCCTGGCCGCCGAGTGGGCCCTCCAAGGAATTCAACAAGTTTGTGCGAAGCGTCCAACATTTGTAGCCAGAAATCTGATTCTGTGACAACGGAGAGTTTTATGATGACGGATTGTCAAGCCGCCGATCACCCATCAAACTGTTGTTAAAGTCTCACTTTGGACAGGTTTAGTTTATCGTGCATATGGTGCTAGCCCATATTTTTAAACGACATAGAATTCTTTTTTATTTAAGTTAACTACATCTCCTTTACAGGACAAAGCAATCAACCTTGTATTTTGTAGGCTGCGTGTGATTTTCTAAGCAATAATGTGCTGAATAGATTGGCGTGTTCTCTGAACAACCGTCGCTCATACCATTATAAAGATCAACGCAAAGCGATCTGCTCCCATATGGCCTAGGGCTGACTTCCAGGCCAGCATGTCAGGATTGTGAAAGTGTGTCCACTACCCCGCAGCCACAAATGCCGACTTAACCTCTAGCAGTACCGGTAAATATATGTCAATGTATCGCAGCTTGTTTACGCTATGAGTGACCGGTTCTCTTGAACACCTTACAGGTATTTGTCCCACAATGACCTGGCAGACGAGATCTCCCGCCGACCCGGCCTCTTTGCCCCGTGCCCCAGCCTCCAGACACTGTACGTGAGTTATCTGTCTGTTTGTGTGTTTGTTTATTTGCTCCTTCACTCTAAATCTTTTGTCTTAAACGTCTACGAGGTGGGTGTACACTCTAGTGTGTGATTGTTTATTTTGAATTTATTTGCATATAATCAAACAGCAGGCAGTGAATCAATCAAATAACTTGAATTAATTCACAGAGGGTATATTAATTAATTGGGTGTCAGGTCTTAGTCAGATATGACTGAGCTACCGTATAACAGTAGACGGTACTACCTGGTTTCTGTTAGCGCTGAACGTTGGGCGGCGCTTACCAAACCCGACACCCCACATTGTGCCAACGGCTTCGGGCGGAAGAGCGCAAGTGGGAGGGTACAAGCTTTACCCTGGTGCGAGGAAATGCAAGCTAAAGACAAAATGTCATGGCAGGGCAGACCAGGCCCTAAGCCTTGGTTGGCGACTGGTCTAGGATCGAAGCTCCGACAGGCGGACAGTTAGAGCATTGCTTTGCTGATCCGGCAGCTTCTGCAGCTTGTCTTGTTCCAGATGTAGGGGTGTTACCTTTCCTCTGGAGTAAACTAGGCAGGCCGAGAGAGGGATCATGCTGCATGGGCAACACATGATTTCTATATTTTAGCCCAGGCTTTGTGCTATGGAGAGGCAATAACTCCATCCCTGGTCTTAACTGGTCTCGGAATCAAAGCGAGAGGCAACTGTTACGGGTTATAAGTCCTTGTCAGTTGGCGTAAACATGGGGCGCCACGCGTTGCCTCTGACGGTGGGAGACACCTATAGGTGTCACTGATCAGCTACCGCCCGCCTCAAGCTAGGCAGCCCCCAGCCAATTGGGTGCTGATCCGCCACAGCCTGCCTGCTTCAATGGGTGCTTGGGGCTAGGACAAAATCTGAATCGCAGGCTGTAAAACCAATGCACCAGGTACAAACAAAAATAAAAATAGAAACCTCAAGCTACGGCTTGCAACCTGGAACGTGAGAACCATGTGTCCAGGATTTTCCATCGACATGACCAATATTGACGATGTGAGAAAAACGGCTGTGATTGATGCCGAACTCAATCGTCTAAACATTGATATTGCTGGCCTGCAGGAGACTCGCCTCGCTGAGGAAGGGTCACTCAGGGAAAACAACTACACCTTTTTCTGGAAGGGTAGAGGGCAGGCAGAAAAAAGGCAACATGGTGTGGGCTTTGCAGTGAAGAATTCGCTACTGGGAATGATTGAATTTCCAGCAGGAGGAAATGAAAGACTATTATCCCTGCGCTTGGCAACCTCTTGTGGGTTTGCCACCATTATTACTGCATATGCACCGACACTCGATTCCTCTGATGATGTGAAGGATTCGTTCTATGAGGAGTTAGACTCCGTGATCAAGGCAGTTCCAAAATCTGACTACATTTATATGCTCGGTGATTTCAATGCTCGTGTGGGCAAGGACTCGAGTTCATGGCCAGTGTGCCTTGGAAAATACAACATCGGTCGCATGAATGAAAATGGGCAAAGGCTGCTGGAGCATTGCACCAGTAATGACCTATGTATTACAAACTCTTTTTTTTTTAAACAAAAGAGATGCATAAGGTCACATGGAAACATCCAAGATCCGGCCATTGGCACCAGCTGGACTTCATCAACACACGGAGACAACATCTGAACCATATATCATTGACTCGTAGTTACCACAGTGCTGACTTTGATACAGATCATTCTTTGGTTGTTGCAAGGGTTAGATTGAGACCAAAGAGAATCTACACAGCTAAACACAAATCTAGCCTCAGGATTAATATTATTAACACTCATGATCCTGAAAAGTGCTTTCAGTTTCAACAGCAACTTGAAGACGCTTTCACTGATACACCAGAAAATTGTACAGTAAATGAAAAGTGGGGTCAAATTAAGGAAACTCTTTATAAAACTGCCGTAGGGGTTTATGGCACTGTGGATCATAAGAGGCAGGACTGGTTTCCGGCCAACAGCGAGACTCTGCAGCCCTTGATTGATAAGAAGAAGAAAGCTCTCTTAAGAAACAAGGAAAGACCAACGCGTAACACTCTGAGTGAGCTTAGGCAAGCTAGGAAGGATGTGCAAAAGGCTGCCAGGCAGTGTGCAAATGATTATTGGATCAAGTTATGTGAGTCCATTCAAATCGCAAGTGATAAGGGAGACATAAGAAGCATGTATGAAGGAATAAAGAAAGCCTGTGGTCCAGTGATCAAAAGAAGTGCACCATTGAAAACCTTGACTGGAGAAATCATCACTGATAAGAAACAGCAGATGGACAGATGGGTAGAGCACTATTTGGAGCTTTACTCAAGTGAGACCAAACTAGCGGATGATGCCCTCAACGCCATATAGGCTCTACCAACTCTTGACCACCTGGACACACTTCCCACCATAACAGAAGTTAAGTGTGCTATAAATGAACTTGCATCTGGCAAGGCTCCAGGTAAGGATGGGATTCCAATAGAGGTTATCAGGAGTGGGCAAGACACACTCACTATACAGATCCACCAGCTAATAGAGCTATGCTGGCGTGAAGGACAAGTCCCACAAGGATTTCAAAGATTCAAGCATCATAACACTGTACAAGAACAAGGGCGATCGGAGCGACTGCAACAACTATAGGGGTATCTCACTTCTGTGTATTGTTGGAAAAGTATTTGCCAGAATTGTTCTGCGCAGACTTCAAGTCCTAGGAGATCAAGTCTACCCCGAATCACAGTGTGGCTTTCGACAGAACCGGTCTACCATTGATATGATATTCTCATTGCGACAAATGCAAGAAAAATGCCGTGAACAGAATCAACCACTGTTTATTGCCTTCATCGACCTCACAAAGGCATTTGATTTGGTCAGTCGTGAGGGTCTGTTCAAGGCACTAAAGAAGATTGGCTGCCCACCAACTCTTCTGTCCATTGTGGAATCGTTCCACACAGGCATGAAGGGTATAATCAAGTTTGATGGTGCAACTTCTGAAGAATTTGAAATCAAGAGTGGAGTTAAGCAAGGTTGTGTACTAGCTCCCACCCTCTTTGGAATATACTTTTCACTTCTACTGAAATATGCATTTCGTGATCAGGATGGTGGTATATACATTCACTCACGCTCAGATGGCGGCCTCTACAATGCTCAGAGATTGAAGGCTAAGACTAAAATTAGGAGGGTACTGATCAGAGAGTTGCTTTTTGCAGATGATGCTGCAGTTACGACCCACTCTGAGGAAGAATTGCAATGTCTACTATCTGCATTCTCCAATGCTTGTTCTGAATTTGGTTTAACAATTAGCAAAAAGAAGACACAGATTATGTCACAAGGTGCACATGGGATACCATCAATCTTTATTGACGACGCCGAACTAGAGATAGTAGACCATTTTACATATCTAGGATCAGTGGTAAATAGCAAATTATCCCTAGATCAGGAAATCAACATCCGGATTGGTAAGGCAGCAACAACAATGAACAGGTTAAGAAAAAGAGTCTGGGAGAACAGGAAGCTTACTGCCAAAACAAAAGTCCTTGTCTATCAAGCCTGTGTCCTTAGTACTCTTCTCTATGGCAGTGAAACCTGGACAACTTACTCACACCAAGAGAACAACTTAAACAGCTTTCATATGCGGTGTCTGCGAAGAATTCTTGGTATTAAGTGGCAAGACAAAATCACAAATACTGAAGTATTGGAAAGATCAGGTTGTGTGACAGTTTATTCCATGCTCAGTCTTCGTAGACTTAGATGGATAGGACATCTTAGGAGGATGGATGATGGTAGAATACCAAAGGATATCTTTTTTGGTGAATTACAGATGGGTAAGAGATCTCAGGGTCGGCCTCTACTACGATACAAAGATGTGTGTAAGCGGGACATGATTGATACAGGCATTGATAATGCACACTGGGAGCAAGTCGCCGCTGAACGTGTTGCATGGAGGGCAAATATCAGAAATGGAATAAAGTCAAAGGAGAAAATTATTGCAGAAAAGTCACACACCAAGCGTTTGAGACGTAAGATGGTGCATGATGGTGGAAATGACCACGTGTTCACATGCACCCACTGTGAACGGACATTTACAGCGCAAATTGGCCTTATCAGTCACACTCGCTACCGCCATAGTTAAAAGTTATTATGCCTTTTTAAAGCACAAACTATCGTCTGTCAAGACGGCAAGGTGCCAATGATGGATGGATTAATTAATCAATATAGCTCGTCTTCCGGTCAAAATAGCGGCGGACAGTTGTGCTTTTTGATAACCACTTAATTTTCACTTAAAGAGGATGTATAGTTTTTCATCTATTGCGTGTAACAATTGTGCCAGGATGTAAACCAGGAGTTTCCTTTTTTGTCAAGATGTTCGCCTCTGCTACAGAGTTCGTGCATCTGAGCGAAACCATCCTTGAGTTTATCTTTCAGCCTGTGTGTTTATCGATACTATGTTATGTGTTTGGTTTCTCCATCCCTGGGGACCAGCGTTTGGGCTTCGTACAAAAGGCAAACAAACCTCGAAGTCGACGGGGGCGACGTAAACAAGACAAACGCGCTGAAGCCAGAAGGACAAGACTCAAATATGTCCATCTGGGCCTCAATAATACTCGCATCTATATTGGAATTGCACCAGCGCAAACCAAAGAGGCCCCATTCTGGAAAGCTTGACTCACAAAAACGGTACTTAGCGCTACATGAGACGCGACTGGGAGTTAACCGCTTTAAAATGCTTTTACAATAAGCGACATCTGAGAAGGCAATTCTTATTCGAGATAGTATAGTGGCTTCTGGGTGGACATGTCTAGGTGGAACAGCGACGAGATACAAATATAGGCTATCAAAGTTCAATCCGGGCAACCATTTGTGTTGGTTAATGTTACAAGACATTTTAATATAGTATGGGAAGAAAGAAAAGTCCCAGATGAATGGCAACAGGCAATAATAGTACCAATATGGAAAAAGAAAGGCAATATGAGAGAGTGCGAAGCTTACAGAGGTATATCACTCCTGAGCCATATAGGGAAATTTACGCAAAACTATTGGAACAAAGAGCTAGGCCAATAGTTGAACAACAGTTAGGCAAAGTACAATTCGGTTTCCGGAAAGGTAAAAGTTGCACGAATGCATTATTTACACTTAGACAAATATGTGAAGGAACTGTCGAATATAGTTAATAGCAGAATATTGTGTTTGTGGATCAGGAAAAGGCTTTCGATAGAGTAGACAGACACAAATTATGGACCACAAGGCTTTCGATAGAGTAGACAGACACAAATTATGGACCACCCTTGAAGACTATGGGATACAAGGACAATTGTTAGAAAACATCATTGCCATGTACCACTAGAGCCGAAGTGCAGTAAAAACACAAGAAGGTCTGTCAGATATGCTCACAGTCAATACAGGAGTGAGACAGGGATGTGTGCCTCTCCTCTGCTATTTAATATCTATATGGACAGAATACCCAGAGAAGCAAGCCTTGACAGAACAGATTCAGAAAATTTAGAACTCTTTACTCCATATGAAACAACTGATCCACAGTAAATAAATGAATTTCTGTTTGCAGACGATCAGTGCCTGTTTTACAGCGATGAGGGCAGACTACAAAATCATATTAATAATCTGAGTTCAACATGCAGTAGATACAATATAAGTATAACAAAACCGAAGTAATGCAAGCTAGCAGATCGCCTGGTCCACTAGGTATGCAGATAAATAACA